>MU870686.1:0-25759 GCA_036418205.1 Ostertagia ostertagi | reverse complement strand
ATACATTATACGAAGTACAGTACTCGCCGTTTGAAATCGAAAATTCACGCGAATAACGCGAATCCTCGTTAATTTCGTGAATTCGTTATAACTCGGGTCAGAGTGAAGTATTCCAGAAACGGAAAACACCGTTGAACTCAGCTCTTCAAGCGCTACAAGATGGTGCTAAAATATTTTCAGAAAGCTTGATTTCGGAATGCGCCATGCACTCGATTTCATCTCAAAAAGTAGTTGCTCGCATGTGATGTGTATACGTAATATATCCGCTTATGCTCAGGGTTAAACCGCTAAGCCACAAGGAAGACGAGCCCTCAGAACTTACCCCAGCAGGCCGCACTGTACGCCTAAACTTTTCCTTACTTTATTTTAAAATCACAATCCCTAACATTGTTAGGCATCTAGCATGCAATGTTATTTTCCGAATTCTTAGATCTTCATTTCGTTTTCAAGCGCTTACTAGCTTTACGTGTTCCCTCTGCTCTCAATATCCCATCCTCTGTATATCAAGTGGAATCTTTGAACAGTTCTCAGCAGGCATAGTGGGCCTATTATGTGACATTTTCCATTTTCAGAGGACATGTTTTGCAGAAAGCTGTGAAGATAGCGAACAATTTCCTTCACTGTCGTAGACTACGGTCACTTGTCTGTAAGGATTATATGGAAACCTTGGTCGCAGGTGTAAGCGTTTCCTTCCGTGGTGTGGCCCCAAACATGCTCTCCTTCGTCAATCCCTTGCTGGAACCTGTCAGAATTTTTGCATTCAAGCTATGAGACTCGCAGATACCTAGAATATGTAGCCCCGTTAGCAGTCTACCGTGCGAAATGCTGGGCATAATCGCACATGATATGCATTGCTTCTCCCAGTTGAAACTTTGGTTTTTCACCGTTTTCAGCCTTCCCCTATTGCCGGATTGGGCACTATCCCACGATTACTGCCCCAAAATCTCAAAGTTTCATTTTTCGTCGAAACTTTGTCTATTGGGGTAATTCGATGCCCTGATTACGAATATGACATTCATTTTTGATGCTGGTGTCATTTGGCGCCATTTGGCGCCGTTTGGCGCCAATTTGGCGCCACGGCTGTTTTCACCAAATCTGCTGAAACTTCGTCATTTGGGGTTATTTGGGGTCCTGATTACGAAAACGACACCCGTTTTTAGCGCTGGCGCCATTTGGCGCCGTTTGGCGCCAATTTGGCGCCACAGCTGTTTTCACCAAATCTGCTGAAACTTCGTCATTTGGGGTTATTTGGGACCTGAGCGTAGCCGGCAACTGCGACATCGATGACGAAAACCAGGTACTACTGTTCATGCGAAAGGATCCTTTATTTGAAAAACGTGTACTTTCCTGAGCTCGATGGTTGTCGCATGCACCTATTTTCTTTTGTTTTTATGGACTGTGTACGTCTGCACTCGCTTGGGATCGTCGAAGGCAAGACGTTCAACTTGACTGCGAGCCTCATCATGACAGATAGCTACAGCGGCTGCCGTACTACATTCCTCACAGTGACTAAGCTGCTGAAAGAGCGCTTACATCGAAATATGCTAGCTCTGCCGAAACGCATACAGCGGCATCTCCCAGTTGAAACAGCGGAAATATGATTCGGCGGCCTTAGCTCAGCAATTTTTTCCACCGGCTCTGGTCCTTCCGGTCATTGGAGGAGTCTCCGATTCGAGATGACCTTTTCCACGGTCTGACAGTCGGCGCTCTGAGAAAGGTGCCTAAGAGTACGCTCTGACTGTGAAGTGTTGTTTGTGACACCACATGGCGCCGGCGTCAAGACTGAATGTTATATTCGTGATGAGGACGCCAAATAACCCCTATACACACGTTTTCAGCGGATTTGGTGGAAACAGCCGTGGCGCCAAACAGGCGCGCAAACGGCGCCAAATGGCGCCAGCGCTGAAAACGGGCGTCGTTTTCGTAATCAGGACCCCAAATAACCCAAATGACGAAGTTTCAGCCACGTAATAAGCTTCGGTAAAGACAGCCGTGGCGCCAAATTGGCGCCAAACGGCGCCAAATGGCGCCAGCGCTGAACGGTGCGTCGGTTTCGCAATCAGGCGACCTCAATAACCTAAAGCGACCGCAATGTTTTCAGCAAGATTTGGTTAGAATAACAGTTATGTGGCCCGCCCAAGATTGCGCGACAGCATTCAAACCATAGAATACGAATATTCGTAATCAGGGCATCGAATTACCCCAATAGACAAAGTTTCGACGAAAAATGAAACTTTGAGATTTTGGGGCAGTAATCGTGGGGTGATCCGGCAATAGGGGAAGGCTGAAAACGGTGAAAAACCAAAGTTTCAACTGGGGAAGTAATGCATATCATTCGATAGCATTTTCACACGGGGAAGCTAACGGGGCACATTTCAGGTCTGCGAGTTCATCTGGAAATGCAAAAAATCTGAACATTCCAGGGCAATGACGAGGAGGCATGTTTGGGGCCACAACCACGGAAGGAACGCTTACTTGCGACCGAGTTTTCCACATAATTCCTACAAGACAAGTGACCATAGTCCTACGACAGTGAAGGAAATTCTTCGCTTCCTTTACAGCTTTCTACAAAACATTCCTCTAAAAATGGGACTTGTCACGTAATAGGGGGCAAAGGCATGACAAGGGGTGATGTTTGGGGTCACACCACGGAAGAAACGCTCACCTGCGACCAAGTTTCCATATAATCCTTACAGACAAGTGACCGTAGTCTACGACAGTGAAGGAAATTGTTCGCTATCTTCACAGCTTTCTGCAAAACATGTCCTCTGAAAATGGAAAATGTCACATAATAGGCCCACTATGCCTGCTGAGAACTGTTCAAAGATTCCACTTGATATACAGAGGATGGGCAATAGCTTGAAGAAGCAGAGGGAACACGTTAAAGCTAAACGTAAGCGCTTGGCCAAACGAAGTGAAGCATCTATAGACTTCGCGAAAATAACATTCATCTTACTCCTCACACTGTAAGTGGAGTGAGATGAGTACGGTAGGACCGCATATGCGGTGGTAAGTTTTGGAGAGCCCTTCTTTTGTGATGTGCGGATTAACCGCAGTAAGCGGAGATTTTGTATACACATCATCATAGGCACGCCAACTACTTTTTGAAGTCATGCAATCGCTGCCATGGCGCATTCACGAAATCTGAGCTTTATCTCGAAATTTTTTAGCTACATTTCTTGTACGCGCTTGAAGCAGCCTGCAGATAGGGTCAAGGTGTTTTCGTTTCTGATATCACTACTGACCGGGTTATGAACGAATTCACAAATATAAACGAGGATTTGCGTTATTACGTTCGATGAATTTTCGATGTTCAAACGGCGAGTTGTACAACTAGAAAGAAGTCAAGACCTTCGATAATCGCCAGTCAATGAAATCTATAGAGTATTTAAAAGCAAATATAAAATTAATAAAGAAACACGTCATGAACTGTTGAAACAATTTTACAACGCCTATCACCAAAAAATCAAACCACTGCTAACAACACACAAATTGAAGTCCTCTGGTGAAAGGCTTCCAGGTAACATTATCAAAAAATATCAGAAAGATTTCATAGTTTGCCCGCTGGATTAAAGCCCAAGCAAATAACTACGGTGATCTATGCGAAAAAATAGTCCATAGAAACATCCTGAAGAATGGATAGAGATATGAATATATGCAGAAGAAAATGAAGATCACTTAACACAACAATACTTATGAACGGAACGATAATATTGAAAACACACACACATACTAACCAAACTTTTTTGTATCAGACACAATTTGAAAGTGTTTACTGATATGAAGCTTCCCACAATCTACGCTCTACCAAAATTACATAAAGATCCCACAAAGTTTTAGTCATACGGGTGCACACACAGTAGAGTCAGACTCTTGCACTAGAAGTTGCAAGTGATATTAGATTTCTCAAAAAACATTTTATTAGATACATCACAGTAGTACAAAACAGAAATAAAACTATGAAAGCATTTTGGGCAATCAATAACATAAACATTAGTCAAGAATTGAATGAACTAAAATTTCCTAACTTAAAAATTTACACAGCAGATTTTAAAGATATGTTCACAAACTTAGAACATAGCCTTATAATCAAAAACATTCAACGTCCTTCTAAAAATATGCTTTAAGAATGCTGATAAGCCCTTTATAGCAACAAATGGATATCATGTCTTCTACTTTTGATTAGTGAATAACAAACACAACATTAGATGCATACTATAGAACATGACCGGCCTGATTGACCAAAAAACTTTACATAAACGAATTTGGCTAGTGACTATTTAGACCTTAGTATTAGTATAAAAAATGATCAAATCCTTACCAACTTGTATAATAAAACAGATGATTTTAATTTCAAAGTTCTTAGATTTCCACATTCTCAAACTAATATCTCTCTTCAGAATAAAGCTTCAGTGATTTATACCGAAGCTCTAAGAATTGCCAACGTTTCGCTCTACAATTACAATGTTTACACAACAAAATAAAGGACCTAATCAGAACAATGATAAATAACGGCTACTCAAAGAACTTTATAATTGCTAACATTATCAAAAGTATTTAATAAAACACGATCTCATTGGTATATAATCTTGCATTAATAAATAAATATACAATAACATTAGTAAATCCTGGTCCATCGAGAATGCTTAAATAACCTTGGTCCCGATAAGCACTGACCTTTAATTACATATCATTCTCCTCCTCTGCACCCCTACCTCTTATAACTCATTGGATTCCTTCTTAGCCTTATCCTCCTACAAGAGGCTAACCTGCTCCAACACTGATAACGCTTTCGTGACTAATACCGTATCTACTACAGTATCCAATACTGAGTATTTTACCGTACACCTACATTTAAATGCACACCATTTACCTAATTTTTCAATTTGCAAACCTTACGTCTTTCTTTAAGGCCAGATTTCACAGTTAAACTGATGAGGTAATTCTACTCAAATAGTGATGTTATAGGGAGTGGACCGCCAGTGGAAGAAAAGAGGAAAAAAACGTGAAATACACAGGAAATACGAGCCTTTTGCTCTACGTTGCGGCGAAGTTCAAAAGGCCGGCAGGGAGATGAGAGATAATGTGAGCGCGGAGAGCGGTAGAGAAATCCGAGAAGAGAGAGCATAGCAGATCAGCATTGCGACGCGGACAAAATATCGAGCGGTGGGCGGAGCGTGTCGCGGCAGGAGGAGCGTGTCAAAGTCCTTGGCCCCTAGCGCTTAGTGACGCATTTCGATGCGGGGTTTTGGCGAGTCGCTTACAGTTGTGTCCCATGCGCTTCTAGCCACTTTAAGGGCTCATTAGGTGGGTCTGAGCCCGAACTTTGCCTTTAAACCATGTCTACTAACGTTTTAGTCTACTGTTTTCACATATTTCTCATAACATCTGCTGACATAGTATAGACATCACAATGCATTCATTCCCAATCACTGAAGAGCCTCAGGGAATGAAGGTTACAATGGTTCGTATGATTAAGAGGCGAAACGAACCATTTTCTTATCATTAACATTTCTTCAGTCTCACATTTCGTATTTCTCCTTCCTTTTCTCATTCGACATCTTTCTTACATAGAATCGTACTGCATCGCCGATGTAAGATGCCTGATATCGGATGTTCACTTATTTTATACTTTTACTATGCAGTCCCAAAGTCTTTGGCCATTTGTCAATTTTTTTCCACTTTTCTTCTTTAGCCCAGTCAGCAATTTACAGTCATATGCCCCATCGTAATCGTCAACATATTGCCTTTCAGCAGGTGACTTGTGGATGCCGTTTGCCTAGAAGTCCTGAGCTTTCAAGGCAAAAACTGGAAGAAGTCCGTTTTCGAGTAGTCCGGAACATGAAGCTCTCCCTCTTTTAGTTGAATCAGCAGCAACAGAAGCAGACGGCATTCGTTGGGGTTTTTTCGGCATTTCCAGACTTTTGCTGGACCTTCTTCAAAATTCCTTGACGATCGCTACCTGGATGAAGTGATCTTTGTAATGTTTTCTAAGCATAGTGCAGAGATCCCATCTGCTTGCCCACATTATTGAACTACAACAGCAGTGAAGTTCATTGGTAGGAGCTCTCGGCAAACGTATCGCTTGCAGCTTCACCAACACCAGAAGGCCCTCGTCACTCAGGGTAACAAGCCGACCGACTTTGGGTTTTTTCTCGAGTTTCTGGACATCGGCAACCAAATGTTTGCCATGTCGTGAAAGACTCTGGAGTCCATCGCAAGACGTAGGGCTCTTGCCGCATCGCTTCCACTGACGCGTTTTCTGGGTTTTAGAATCAAGAGTAGCCAAATATGCTTTCAGTCAAAGTCGATTTTCTCAGCCATAATCGCTGCGAAATACCACGGCAGAAATGCTCTGAAGAGATCGACTAGGGTTTACATACGTTTTACAATGGATGTTCAAAAATTATCCCTGGAGATTTCACAACATACACATGGAAATGGGCAAAGACTTTTGGGACAACCTAATACTTAAGAAGTACGGTTCATAGCCTACCGCCTCATAGAAGCAAATTCTACATACGCGTCTGCGCGTATTTACAAATTCTTTGTACATGTTTCGCACTTCGGATGCGCTCACTTTTCCCCTTTCCATCATAACACAAATGATTATGAGCCATGCATCCTTAGCCCTAGTTCGACGACAGGAGTTGTATTCAGGACGATCACCACAAAGGCGGCAGATGGGAATTTTTTCTGTGCGAAACACTATTTTTACAGTAGCGCTGGAAAAAGTTTAGCGGAGCGCTTTTTCAGCCGTAACTTCTTCTTTCCGAAATGACTTGACTACGCATACAATCTATCTCATGCCAAGCACGATGATACACAATCTGTTTATCTGTTGATTGCATTCCATTAGACAATTATTCATATTACATATCACATCCATATCTTACATTCACACAGTCCATTATCCCTGTGACTGTTTAAATGCTAACACCTTTGTAGTTCGGGTTGCAGTTTGATGTGGATTAGGTGAGTATCCATCGTACGTTTGTGCGAACGATTCATATTTATCTCCACCACCACACCTTAGACGCCGAATGTAAGTATGTACCGACCTTCAACATGTTTAGTCGCATAGCGGCTTCACAGACCTCGGCAGATTCGCACGTCACCATTGTTAAACTACAACAAAGCGAGCCTCGTGTAAGTTAGTACACCAAGACTAATTCTCCCTTGACCTACAACCAAATTTTCGAACTACAAAACTGTACGAAATCTTTCAGAAGTGGATTCAAAGCGCAGACATGCCCATGGTAGTTTGTCCCTTTGGACGAGGAAGGAACTGAGACCAACAGTTCTAGCGAGTTTGTGTGGATAGGTGAGACCAGCGTAGAGAGCCACTGCTCCTCCCATTGAAAAATCTCCTAGTGGGATTTCCTACGATGGAATGCCAGTCGCCATCTATAAAAAACAAAGAGCTGGTCACGTCATTATTCTGAAATAGGAAAAGATAGAAGAGGAGGTCAAACGGCCTTTACAATTTTTAGACTAGAGAGCAAAGCTGAAGCAGCTGAATAAAAAGTAAAAACATCAGCAAAACGTGGTGTAGAAATATGTGAAGACTTTTCAGTGTTAAAATCAAATCCGCTACGAATGAGCGTGAATGGTTAGAAACTAAAAACTCAAAAAACTACCTCTGCATCGATCATCCCATGAACAATTCGTGTAGCCTGGCCTATTCCATCTGAATCCTCGCGGGCGCTAGCGCCTAATCCAAAGAAATCGAACCAAGCTGGCGTTCTCATTCCCATATTCAGTGTCACTGTTCGTGCATGCACTGCAATATCAGCACAGAGTGAGTTGCCTGCTCAGTAGTAATTAAAAAACACTCCAGCGATGTCATATTGCCAGTGAGCAAAATGGAGAAACATAAAAAGATTAGGAACCTTCCCACCTACTAGGACAAATATACTCGTATCGTCATTGTCGGATTTCGTGGCGAACACATCACCCAACACGCCCAGATGCACTTATTGAATCCCCAGTCCGTACGGAAAAACCCAAGAAATACTCCAACCAAACACAAGTATAGATAAAATACCTTTTTCTAGTCCTGACTTTTTCAACAAACATCCGCTTTGGTGTTTGGCTCGAAAATTTCCCGAACAATCCATTCATTGACGATCACCATATTAGTACACTACGATGCATAAAGTGAAGAATTTCCGCTATTTTTTCACTCAAAACACAAATATGGGAGGGGACCCTTATTCTACAGTGAACAAAATGCGGCAAATTTCCACAAAAAACTGGTCGCCACAAAAACTCGGTTACTGTCCATGTTCCCCATTCTTCCTCGTAGACAATGCTATAAAAGTCGATGGCATAGAGAATTATCTGACATTCTAAGACTACTGCTTTGACTGGAACCCTACCTTTCGACCTTTGAGAACAAAATTTTAAATGAAGAGCCAAACAGCTGAAAAACAATCTTGCTACTATAAAACATTAGAGATCCCTTTTATAAAAAAACCCTGATCTATTTGGTCATTTTTCTAGAGAAGTGATTCAAGGCGCACACATATGGATTTTTCGCCTCAAAGCTTGCCATAATGTCGCACACGCGTAGCTTTCCCACACCAAAGAAAAATTAAAAGGCTGTGAGTACAAAAAATTGATGCTGATCAATTATAAAAGCAGAGGTGCGAATCATTTCATTTTAGTGTTATCCTATTGGCATTGAAATCGTCAGCTCAAACAACATTCGACGACTACACTTCCCAGAATTCCTTAGAATCAATGGGATGCTCGAATAGATAAAATAGAATACCAATAAAGATGAATAGTGTAACGATAAAATCGTTGCACGATTCTAGGAACGACGCCAAGTAGAATTTTGGTTGACCTTACCAAGAACTGAAGAGTTCCCCATGGCGAACTTTTGTGAAGTTTTAATGGCGGGAATTTAAAATTTCATGCATTAACTAGTTATTATAATTATTATCAAAACCAACGCTTATGTTCCGTTCTTTTTGCTATCTTCATGAAGCAAGGGGCCTAAGGTATCGTTTTTGTGGAATGGAGGCGCTTTTTCCGTGGAAGATTCCTTTAAGTGCGCAAAGGGATAATTAAGTAGGAATCAAATAGATCAACAACCAAACCCAACGATTTTGCCTTGCGACAATTTTAAGAAGAACCTTGCAAGGAGCGCGGTAGGCAAGATCAGCGCTACGTTTGCCCCAGTCTTTGCTACTGATCGGGCACTGAGCTATTGGCTCAATAGCATCGGCAAAGGCGATAGGAGCTGCAAAGTTCGACCTCATCACGGACCCCCAATCACTTTCGATGAGGACCCTTGCGCTACGAATAGGAAGTGCATCCGGACGCTATTAGCAGGAAACTGTAGCAAACATCTGGGCGCAGCCTACGCTCCATGAGTCGACACCTGAATGGAATGGCTGTAGCAGAATGAAGCCTCGATGGAAACAGCATGCATCGACTGACCATGACCGAGAAGCACGCCTGACCATCTGCAGAAGTTTCATTCTGCGACCGTATAGACAAGACATTCCCTAGTTGGTCACCAGTGCAGATGAGTCATGAGTCCCCTACGATAACAACACGCGGCTCGCCCGGTGGCTACCTCGCAGCCTGGACGCAGCACATCAACCAAAACCCGAGCTGTTTCATCAGAGGTGTGACCCCGTTTTGTTGGATTCGCTGGGTATCCCGTTTTGAGAACCATTTCACTTTATGCAGACAAGCATTGCGAAGGTAACCATGGAATAGCTTCCAAAGTTAGCCGCAGCAGTGAGGGAGGACGGTTGGAAAAGTCTCAAAATCTCCTTTATCACGGAGGACCGCCCAAAATCATCATTGCAAAGAATAACTCGCCACGGTTCTGGACAAAATGGATCTGGAACTACGTGTTCGCTACACTACATGCTTCGTTTAGCCCCTTAAGTTACGCGCATGTACTGACCACCATCATCCATGCAGCAACCATCCGAAAGCAGCAGCTAAACCAAAACAAAACGTCAGCAGACTAAGACCACCTCGCGCAATTGCGGGAGGGGGGCGGAAGGGGGAGGACGCGCGGGCCCCAGAACACGACTCTCTCGACTTTCGTCTCAGAGCTCTCTCGTTCGAGAGCAATGCAATCCCCACTCGTTCCCGTATAACTGGTGGCATAGATGATACCACCGTGTTCATTTTTGGATCAACATCTCTTTCTGTTAGGCAAGATAAGAACTTGAAAAAGATGCAGGGGAGAGGCGCGCCAGAAATTATGGGTCAACCCAATATGTTCTCATTATATATGCACAAGCCAAGTTGCTGGAAGACGTTAAGGAGATAAAAATGAGATTTTTTGAAACCGCAAGGACTTTTCCTACGATCTAATATATGGAATCTGCATGTCGAATTGCGAAGAGGGAACAGCACATCGGTCGAGAGCAACATGCCCACCGGCGACGACAATCCGACGGTAAAGGGAAATCGATAATAGTAAAATTGTACTAATGCCTTAACGCACGCGTTACCAGCTGCGAATGGCGAGAGGGAGGCGACGCGGGTCCCAAGGACGTCAGCTCGCGAAAGAAGGCAGGCGAAATCAGTCAAGAAAACGAAATCGGACCCACCCGATTTTGACCGTGGATATGCAGTGCCGATGGAGTGCGCGAAGACCCGCGACACCGCGTGGTACGAATTACCATCCGCGTGCTGGCACAGGAAAAACCACAAGCAGAGGCATCGGCGCTCGACTAAACCGGGCGGCTGGCAATGCAGCTCGCCCAAGCCACCGGTGAATCAGTGGGCGTCACGTCACTGGGGGCGGGGCGTCACGCGGGTCCTGCTCAGCAACCACAGCACCTTTCGCCGTGGGAGGACCACACATCGCTTCCTTGGCAGCCAAGTAATTGCTCCGTGTGGCGCAGGTTCTCCCCCGATGCGAAAATTCCTTATCGTAATCGCTTCCTTTAACAAAGTCGGCTCGAATACAGGTGATTACACGCGATTGAAACTAAGTATAGAGATGCGAAGTAGAACGACAGTGGAGAAAAAACTGATCGTCGAGAAAAACCGTCGACAAGGCCGTTAACAAAACCCTCTTTCCCACTAGCAATGAAGGAGGCTGTCTTGGGGAAGAGGCACGTACAAACAAGTTTTCTGAAGATATCAGTCGTTCTATCGGTTGATACGGCAATAAGCCTAGCTGATTTTCACACGTTATGCCACATCACACGCACCCCACATAAATAGGTAGGGCCCGCGCCGCTCGTAGCGGGGTCAGTCAGGCGATAGCCGCCAGAGTAACGCTGCGCCTGGGCCTTATTACTGACGCCTATTGTGCGGTGAGAGAGACCATCTCTACACGGGCGACAGAGGACAGAATGACCCGAAAAGGGTCGGTTGTACGAACTAGATCCGCGAGCGCTTTGTCTTAGAGCGATGAACGGCGATTAACCGGTTCGCCAAATGCTGCGGCAGATTGAGATCCTGCCTGTCGACATGAATCCACATCCTCTCGCTTGACAGATTGAGAAAAAAAGGTAGAGATGGCATGAATTGGAACATAAAGCTGAGAAAAACTGAGCTGGAACGAGCCGCGCCAAAATAGGCCCTGTCAGTATCTTCCTTCTGGCTCTCGTTTAAGCTTCACGAGAGAGACTTCTAACCAATCTCACATGTTTGTACCTGCCGTTATGTACACTACACAACCAATCGTTGGCGCAATTGCAGTGGAGTCCGTATCATGTCCTGTCTGCAATGCAGTGCAGTGAAAGCTAATTCGCCCCTAAACAAAACAGGCAGCTTGCGCAAGTCCCAGTATCGACCGCTGGATGATGACCGCCTCCTCACACTGGCCGGTGATCACCTGGGGGCACATAACCAAGAGCCCTCTCGCCGATCCACCAATGTCGCCCGCAATGAATGATGAAAACAGGAGGGGATGACTGGGCAATCAGTGAAGGGTAAGGCTAAAGCGAAGCGCCAAGGGAAAGGGGCAGCGCAAAAAGTCCGCAGCGCAGCTGAGGGAAAGATCAGTTGCTAATACAAGCAAATCGCTGTTGGGGGTACACAATCTAACACAACCGCAACACGCGATTCTCTCGTGGTCTGATGATCGCGATAACCGGTCCGAATTGTCACATATACAAACCTACTGGACATGGCTCCGACCACATCTCATGGCGTCATCGCCATGAGATGTGGTCGGAGCCATGTCCAGTAGGTGTAGTGTAAGAGGGAGAGGCGTTTGAGCAAGGAATAAGAAAAACCAAGCACTGAGCTAAACACACACACAGCTAAACACCATTTGCTCGTTTCATGCTCGTTCACCATCACACCACGTCCAAACCATTCTTCGTGAGAGTCTGAGCTAAAGGTTCAATTTAGTGATGAGGTTCCAGTCAGTTGTCAGTTGTCAGTTTTTTTTTTCAGTTGTCATGGTTGCGATAATACCCCTACTATGAAACTACCCCATATTGGCCCACATCCGCTCCATGATGGTTGACCTCACAAATGCGGCTAGTGTAAAGCATATGCATACAGGGGTGGCCAAAAAAAGAGACACTTTGCCCATGGCGCACATCATCGAACTTTTCGTCGCACAGGGTGCCGATGTTAATGAAAGTTTTACGGCGGAATATTCCTTAGGTGTTCCCCCGTAACAGAAGCAGGCCCTCCTTCACTGCCCCGCCGTCTTCAGAATATGACGTCATCTGCCGTCACCGTCGAGCTCAACGAGGCTTACCGTAATCGCTCCGGCCTGAAGCTGCTACATAATTTCTTCAATGGATTAACTGAATAGCTTCCAGAGACATTAGCTGTGACTATGCAAACCGCTTTTGACCAGCGTTTCAGGGACGTCGTAATGGTCTATGGTACCTCGACGACCTCGTTGAGCTCGTACCGTGAACCATGTTTCCGTGGGAAAATCTTCTGATGTCGTCGGTGTAGAAGGCTGTCATGTAACTTTAGATAGATTAGAATGTGCAATAATAAGTTGGGGGCAGTCGATTTGATTCTAGCAAAGTGTGATTAATGCTGTCTGAAATGTGGAGTGAAGTGTCTCTTTTTTTCAAAGCTAATTTATCTGATTATAATGAAATTATAATATATATAATATAATATAATAATAATAATATAATATACCAGTTGGCGCCGCACGCATTGCGCGCGCAACACAGATCTGCGGCGAATTTTGATGGTGCGACGAAAATTTTCAAATTTGGCTTGATACATACGAATATCTGAATTCTCAGCTAAATTCTATCCGCTCCATCATCGACGGCTTTCAACCTTTTTTCTTCGTCAACCATTATCCTCTTTTTCTCGGTCTCCGGACTGCTTCCGGACAATAAATCTCGTGGCAAACTCCGCCTACTTCGGTGCGTGCCCCGCCCACCAATAGCATTTGGCCCCCTTCCTTTCGCCGACCTCTACCCCTTTTTTCACCGGTCTCTGGGACCTCTTGGAACCAAATTACGACACTTTTGGCAAACTCCGCCCACTTAGGTGCGTGCTCCGCCCACTAATAGCAGTTGACCTCCTTTCCTTCGCCGACCTCTACTCCCTTTTTCCCGGCCTCCGGGACTTCTTGGAGCCGAGTTATGAATTTTCGTCGCAAACTCCGCCCACTTTGGTCAAGCCCCGCCCACCGATGACAGCTGGCCTCCACTCCTCCACCCACCTCATCCACCTTTTTCCCGGCCTCCGGGACTTCTTGGAGCCGAGTTATGAATTTTCGTCGCAAACTCCGCCCACTTTGGTCAAGCCCCGCCCACCGATGACAGCTGGCCTCCACTCCTCCACCCACCTCTATCCACCTTTTTCCGGCTCTTTAAGACTTCCCGACCCGAATTATGAGGGCTTGTAGAAAATGCTGTACACTTCAGAGCGCGCCCCGCCCATTCTGGGCGGGCCTCCGCCCACGTCATGTATGCAGGAACACCTTAGACATTGCTCCCTTACACCAAATTGTGTTTCTGCTCTGTAGGCTTTCTCCCAACCGAGTTATGAAATTTTTCATAAAGCACTGCTTTTTTAGAGAACGCCCCGCCCACCGGGGTGGGTCTCCCTAATTCGATGTGACTTACCAATGCACACCTTAACCCACTTTTTGGCCCAGTTTCGAGGTCGTTTGTTCACTGAAATCGAAATCTTGGTCTTTCGTACAATTCATTTCCACGCCCTCTGTGGGCGGGGCTCCGCTTAGCTGATGTGTGTTTTGTATTACGTGAGACCCTGCCCACCCATCCCACACTTGACCCGGTCCCTCCAGGTGGATCCCGAGGAGCTAGGGAATTTCGTGACAGACATACAGAACGACACACGACACACGACAGACGAAGCGCTTTATAGTAAGTAGGATAAAATCTATATATATAATAATAATACTTAAAAATACGACATAATACGAAATACATACATAAACAATACGAACTAAATATGCCAAGTGCAAACGAATTTTTCAAGCTCTTCCTCCTCCAACGCAGCAATGATGGATGTGTTGATTTTAGAACCATTTGCTCGTTCACCATTATCAGAGAAGTCTGCAACGATTATACGAAATGCCAACTATGTGTGCCGTTGTCATGAAATGAAACCTTATGACGTATGCAATCTCACAACGACTTTGGAATCGACCACATGGTTGAGCCACAATTAATTTATTATACTGAACGAGGCAACGTAGCAAGAGCGAATGTGCTCTCTTTTGCTTCGAGCTGAAGCATGAGAGCTTCGTTCTCGCTCCGTAGTTTGAATTAATGATAGTGACTTCAAAATTGGCTAGATTTCTTCCGATAGAACTATTCTATACACACTCCACAGACGCGCAGTTTTCGGAAACATAAAGGAACACGGTGGCTTAACGCCCCGTGCGAATGCTTAACATCCCCACGATCGCCAATGCGCTCATCACTTTATACCTATGCGTGACTATTGAAATTTATGGTGAACGGACATTGAACGAATAAATAGAAGCAGTAATCGGAAGCTTAACCAAATGAGAATGAGAATTGCGTTAGAAAGTACAGCTCAGACCGATCTATCTCAAACTCGAAGGTCCCCCACTCACCTTGATCACATTACAATATAAGCATGCACCATTTGCCGTTCGCCTTGTAACATTTTGTTCGCAAATTATACAGGGTCATTAGTCAACGTAAATATTAGGTTGGAAAGAAAGTTCTGCAATACTCTTTCTGAAATTTTTTTTTTTGAAAAATTCATAGGTAACATTTATGACTAACAAATGGTAGAGCATTCTCAAGGCTTCAATCCACGAGGTGGATATAAGTGCTGCAGTCAGTAGTTATCCAAGAAAATTCAAAAAATCTCGACCACTAGCAAATCCGTACTCCGAGTCACTGTCTAGTACAAATGTCTACATAACTATGGATTCGTGTCAACGAAGACCACCACTATCTGCAATAGCTTCAATAGGCATGTCGTTCACCGCTACGACGGTTTCCCCTTTACCAGCGCTTCGATTAATTAGATATCCTTCGAAAGGAGCCCACGCGTCCCGCACACTCCATTACAGATAGGGCTCTCCACTACACATTCATCGTTATGGGCACCGTTGTGTAGGTGGAGGTGTAGGCTGCGAAACTCCAGAAGCTGGCCGAGGCAGCTCTTCAGGAGCCCTCGTACCGCGACAATATTTATTTCTTTCATGACATTGCAAATCGCCATAATCCGGAATTAGCCCGGTAAGAAATTCTGGAGCTGCGGCAAGATTTCTTACCTCTCTTGAGCGTATTCTCCTGCTCGAGCTGCAAATGACTGCCACCTATCCTAAACCTTGAATCATCATCTTGATGACGAAATAATTAGACGATCAACTCCAACTCGAAAGTGAGGTCGCCTCCTTTCTCGACCCGCACTCCGCTGGGTTTTGGCAAAGGAGCATCAAGAAATTTTCTGAGCGTTGAAGACAAGTGGTGGACACTCATGGTAGATATATGACCGGTCAGGAGTTGTAAACAAAAAAGATAAAATTAAAATCAAAAATTTGAAAAAGTGTTGCAGGACTTTCTTTCCAACCTAATATCAACGTTAACCTAAATGCTACCACTTCTTCCTGAGTCTTCAGCAGGAACTAATTATCGCGATGAAGAAACCCTTATTTTTTCTAGAATTCAATGTTTTCCAATATTCATTTTATTCGTATGCTACAAGGAATTGAATTCATGCAAACTCATGTTAACTGACAGCAATTTTCTCGGTTCACGTTACATTTCGCGTTCAATTCCATCGTTAGGTACAGAGCGAGTGAAACTAAGAAATTTCTTCACATTCACCTTGTCACCTGTCGTGTGACCTATACGGAAGAAATAGCTAATTCGCCTTCTGTAGCCTAAATCGTGACGTCCCCGGAGATATTCGAGCGCGAGTAGTTTCGTCGCTTTGATTTCTGCTAAGAATGACTATCACTCTCACTCTTCTTACATCGATGGAAACTAATTAAATGAATGTTACTATCACTTTGAGTTGACTTGGAATAAAAAGATTTCAATCCCCAGATCAACCTGGCAATGAAATCTTTTTATTCTAATTCAATCAGCGTTTACGAACATATCCAGGAAGGTGAGGGGGGGGGGAGGACGAAACCCATTGGTTAAGTGTGACTAACCTACCACCCCGCTATCCTCCTCTGTCTAACCAGGAATATGTAATACGTTGGGCAGTCGATTTTATGTAGTGTCCCTGATAAAAAAGACTTGAAGACATAATAAAAAATAGAAAAGACAAAGGCAAAAAAAGTTGATATATAGGCACTAAGAATTTCACCAGACTTGAGTTCCGAACGCCCACTTCCAGCTAATGAGGAGCGGCTACCCGCTAAATTGCCTTCGGCTTTTGATCAAATTGTGAATTAAATAATTAAATAATCACTTGGAGTTCTTTCCACTTTCGGCCTTCTATGTGAGCGCGGTTTCTAGAGGAATTACAGCGGTAGAACTAGGTGGAGTCCTTGCAAAAGAATCTTTGTGAATGTTTCTTACAACTAAGTAGAATACAAGGATATATGCTCCAAATCAGGCTTGCCATCCAGATAGCAAAGTAGATCAATTCTATCCAGAGAAGCATACTGTTATTTTCGTGATGCCGTCAATGGATCATATATCTAATTATATATCAGTTCCATCTCATATTTCGTCTTCGCATGACAACATAGAATTAGCAATTCCTATTTCCATATCGATAAGGATTCTGATATCGGGACAACTTCAGATGACGACCACGCTACTCAAGTAAGCTGCCTTCCGTCTATTTTTATGACTACTTGAAATCGGTTTGCATTGTTTAGGAAGTCATGCTCAATATGAACTCAACAGCAGATGATACCAAGAATACCGAGAAGCAAATCCGTGCTCTGAAAAAGATGTAACGACCCAGAGCGACTAGGGATTGTTTTTGTTTTTTTTTGTGTTTAACTAACATAACATTTTGCTAATTGAAAATAAAGAGCTCTCGTCATAAACGAATACCAACTGAGTGCATAATGCATAAAGAAAAGTTTACAATTTTTCGGTCTTCTGGATTTTCGTGTTTAATGGCAGTGACTGAAGGTTAACGACATTCACGCCGGTGGCCAACCCTTGTACATATGGGCTGCCCGAGCGAATGCGGTCGTGGGACGGAAGTGATAGACGTCTTCTGACACACATAGGTGTTAATAAAATCGCTCGAAACGACTGCCCATCACAAACTGAGAAGCACATCCATGCCAGAAACTTGGCACAGGGTTTCTCCGGTCTGCAGACTATACACCTAGAGGCACAATCGAGAAAAAGACCTTTCGTCTATACGAATCGCCCTACAGGAAGCATTAATCATCGCAAAGTCAGCGCAGAAGATTCGGTGTTCGCATCGTCCGCAGCATTTGTTGTCTTGTTGTCTCTTTTGGTAGGACTTGCCCTCGCCTTGTACTCATCCTCTCCGCGCCCTCGTCTCTCATTGCAAAAAAAAATAGACGTACACGACATTAACGAAATATAAGCAAGCCTTAACTTAAAGCTTTCGAAATATTTTCCTATTTTCTCTATATACTGCTGGCTCATTTCGCTGCAAACACAATCTCTCACATCCACCACGTGTGTAGAGAATATAGCCATCTGATCGCGCCCTTAATCATGCTTCCTAGACACAAAAATCTCGAGTGAACTGTGTAAGTTATTGATGAGAATTGCTCACCGTTCACCCACCTGAGCCAACGGTAACCAGAAATGTTTCACCCACGTCTCGGTCAAATGAATCGGAAGGCATGGATTCCTAAACAACCCTCAACCCTTCAAAAAGTGAGAAGTGTCGGGTGCAGACCATGCACCACAAGTGCGACGGCCTTCACAAAATGTTAACAATTTCTGCCAATGAAATGATTAGCCTGTTGCAGTTGTATTCTATCGATTATCACTAATTACAGCTATCATTTGACAAATCAGACTTAATTAATATGAACAACTTCTAAAACAAGGAATTACCATCGAGAACGTCGTGCAGTTGTGGTGTTTGGTCGCACAAACCGAGACTTTCTCGCTTTCTGAGGAGATTATATTGTTCTTCTTCGTGCCCGTGCTCGTGTCACCAACCCGCGTGTAACAGCAACAAAAGACACATATAACATAAACTAAACTGATAGCAATCCCCAAAATGTACGATACAGCTTAGAGATATCTATATTTATAATTTATAAGAAAACAAGGCATTTAAGGCAAGTATCATACCACTTTTAACAACGAAAACCGTATTAATCAAAGATGCAGTGAGAATGACAAGACAACAACGTTGGTTCTAATACCCAGCCCTTATAGGTAAACAAAAACTTCGCAACAACACAGACAAGAAACAACATGGAAGACATCTAGAGATTAATTGCTTATCTTTTTACGAGAATGAGGAGTGAGATCTCCAACAAAGTACTCTTGAACGTCTTCATCCAAGCCACAAGGGCGAGTGAATTCCTGTCCGCTTCAGTGAATCACTTATCTCGATACCTGAAAATAATTCGAGTAAAAAATAAAATATTGCTGCAATCACACTACCCATTCACGGCTCGACAGCAAAAACAACACAAAAAATGCCTTCGTGCCGAGTCTTCTTCAACGCTTGTCTACAGGATTGTACAAAGTAGCGCGTCAAACTTCGACGGAAACACTACAAGAACAGAAGGTGATTGAAGAGTCGCGCCCTCTCTACAAAGAGCGAGTAGCTGATGGAGGAATTCTTTACAATTTTTCAGGGCTGTCTAGCAGTATCAGAGTAATTATCACCAGATCACAACTCAGAAGGGTAATCACAAGTGATGTGAAGTTCCAAATTATGACGTGAAAATTTTGTAGTGGTAGACGTCAAACTGCGATTCTTCGGCTTCCACACATTTCACACTTCTACACGAAATTCAAGCCTGTTTCAGATACTAGGCTTCGGTTGCCTTGTGCATGGTCCAGCCCGATCGTATCATTTCGTGAGCTTCCCTTAAAGGCAAAGTTCGGGCTCAGACCCACCTAAGAAGCCCTTACCATGGCTAGAAGTGCTGGGTACGCAAGTGCAAAGGTAGCGCCACCTTTCTACATCGAAACGCGTCACTAGGACCATGGACTTCTAACAGACTCCACCAAACTTAACATGGTCCGCCCACCGTTCGATATCTTGTCTGCGTCGCCACGTTGATGCTATGCTCTCTCTTCTCGGACTTCTCTACCGCTCTCCGCGCTCACATTATCTCTCATCTCCCTGCCTGTCTTTTGAACTTCTCCACAGCATGGAGCAAAATGCTCGTATTTCCTGTGTATTTCAGGATTTCTTTCCTTTTTTCTCCACTGGCGGTCCACCTCCCATCCCTACTTTCACATTTGAGTGGAATTACCCATCAATTTAATCCTGAATCTTGCCTTTAATTGACATAAGTCAACAAGAGGAGGTCCACTTAATCATATTCAGAATCCTACCCAGTGCTCAGTGTTATTGCCTTCCTCTATGGATACTAAAGTTCTCCGAGAGGTCACCCAGTGAGACCTCTCGAAGAACTTCAACATCCACAGAGGAAGGCAACAAAGCGGGCATTCTCCCTCTGCATCCAGAATGGAAATTAATTACATTTCGCTTAACTTAAATCGCACCCATTTCAAAATTGGTGAGCACATTCCAGTCCTTCACAAAACTTCATAATAGCCTTCTGATCATGAGAGCACGGTGCACGATTCGAGTTCAACGAGGTTCCCGACTACGACGTTATCCAGATTTGGAAAGCTATACAACACTTGAACAATTAAAAAAATTATGCTGCAGTTCCAGGCCGGAGCAGTTACGGCAGGCTCCCTCAGCTAGTTGACGTCAGGCTCCTTGAGCTAGACGGCTAAGGAAAATGATGTTATATTCGAAAACGCGGAGAGCAGTGAAGGTGGGCCTGCTTCTGCTCTTGTGGTGATTGACAACTAGGGGACATTTTGCCGTAAAAATCCCATTAAAGTGGCACCTTGTGTCGACGGAAGCTTTGCTAATGAGCGTCACGGGCAAATAACTTTCGTACCCCTCTCCCATACACAAACGCCGTTTCGTTAGTTGAACGCTGTATGAGGTGGTACCCAATGGAAGGCTACGAAAATGTGAAAGCGAGGTACAAAACACGACCCAGCCCGATTGAGGCAATCCCATTATAACCAATTTTATGAGGTCGCTACTTTTCCGCTCTTTCAGATTGTCCCGAAAAACACGTTTGTATCAGCAATTTCAGCTCTCGTTGCTTTGGAACTGAAATAAAACTGCAGCCAGAAAGATATTACTTAAAAATGGCAGCTCTGATAAAGCGTTGAGAAAAAAAAGTAAAATGGATGAAGCTCACGTAGTACAACACGGTCGCGATTCTATTTCCAGTGTTGAGAGACTTGAACGCGTTCTTTTCCTCTTTCTACAAAATAAGATGTTGATAAGACTGAGACACTTACATAGAACAACACGGTAGCGATGCGATTGCCATTCTCTCGATAAGGTTCCTTTTCGCCTCTCTAAAACGGTCCTTATTCGAAAAATTCAGTGAACAACGAAGATCACAGGGCAGGGGTGGATTAGTGCACGACAAAGAATTCATTGGGAACGATTTACTGTTCGAACATAATATTGTTATCATACTAAAACAAAAATGAACCTAGAAATTAGTTATTACGGTACCACGTGCTGAAACAAGGACCAATTCAACAACGGTGAATTGGTCTTCCGAAGCTCTCGGTGCAAGTGTTTACTGTGTTGTGAGAGATCCAGAGCTGTTCCCCATAACCAGACAAAACCCACAACTTGAATAAGGTGAGGAACATCTACAAAAACGCTACTTCAAAAACTTTCCCCTACAAAACACTGCTCGGCAATTCACACGGCCTATCAAAGCAACTAGGGAAGGTTATTAGGGCCCAAATTCGCTAACGGCACTTGGGACTTCAGAGAGCATGCACAATCACATCGCTTACCGTCGACATATCAAAATGTGGAGCATAATGACCACCAATGCCATAATTGGCTATCTGCAAAAGAAAAGTGAAGCTCAAAAGTATTAAAAATTGAAACTGACTCTTGCAAAATCGAAATGTGGATCATAATGACCACCAAGACCGTAGTTCGCCACCTGAAATTATCGCTGTGTGAAAGTAATCAAAGCTTACAACGCAAAAAAGCTGCAATGGACTCGAAGGACGTCCGCAATGGACTTGAAGGGCGTTCAGCTTTCAAATAGTGAAAAGAAGGAGTCCTAGGTCGGCGCAGTTGAACTTGGGAACCATCGAACGGGCAGGGTGTATATATAAGTGTTTTTTCGACTTCCCAAGTTTTGCCCCTTGTGATTCCCTTCCCCACTTCCAAAAGCCACACCCCTTCTTCTGCAAAGTTTTCAACCGATGGGGTTTTCGAATACAGATCCCTTCTTCAACAGGTCGTGGGCTGCTCATTAGCGCCACCTTGGCATACTGCATCTGACACTCCTAAACCACTCCCTTGGAGCTCGAAAAGAGTAGTTCCACCAAATATCACCCTTTCTTTTTTAACACGGCTCTTATCCCTATAATCACGAATATGACCCCCACATTCCCAGTGAACGCTTGACTCTGCGTAACCCATTGCACACTACTGCACCGCTCTTGTTATCTGTACCCCATTTTTAATCCTTTTCCCACAATTAATCAATTTACCGCTAGTTGGATCAAAAATATCACACACATTGTTACGAAATAGGGAAATGTATGCTGACATCTAGAAAGCATTGAAACATGAGGAACAATCGGAATGCGATTTTTCAACACATGAACATGTGATGCACATGGATGGCCCCTCCTAATTGGGCTCCGAGGTGCCTAATTCATTTTCATCAATTCTAAGCCAAATCTACGTCGAATTTGTACCCTGTGTCGATGCTCTTACCAGAAGAATCCTTTGGGTCGTACCAACCTTTTCAAAACCGCATCATGCACTATATGGAGACACGAGCATGGAACATGGAACTATGTCCTATTTCTCCTGGGCGCCCTGTTAACGACAAAAAAGGTATGAAAGATTGATTTCGCTCCTCCGTGGTGGCGAAGTTTTGCATTATCGATTGACGCGTGTGTGATGTCGCAAAATAGTGCCCACGACTTGTAATGATTGGTGAATTGTCGGGACCATCAGTAAACCACAAATATAGGTTTCTACCAGAAACTGATGTCAAAGGTGCTGCACTTCGCTCTTTGGCTTTGGGAAGAACTCAAGGGATTAACGATTTTCTGCTCTTATCAACTGGTTTCCCACAACGTGGGTAAGGTCCAAAATCGGCAATCCCTTGAGTTCTTCCCACTAGTCAGAAAGGTCCAAAAGCGTTCGCTTTGGTAATGTAGGATAAAATTTTCAAAGTTGGCCAGGAATTGCGCTCTGCCCTTGAGAATTAACGTGGCCGAATCTGGCGCCGATGCGCATCTGCAGAGCCGGGAGCGGTCACAACCAGGAACTTTACCTCGGACCACAGCCAGGAACGTTACCTCGGACTCGGAGTTCAGCAACTGCACATGTTCATCAAGTATAACTTGTAAATTTGAAGTATAATAAATATGAAAATAACCTGCAAATCTTCCGAAGTGGCCTGATTGAGATTAGTCATGTCGCCGATTCTTCTGTTTATCCGGGCAATCACTTCATGCTCTTCCTCCTTCAGCCATGCACTGAACAAGTATTTGGTTCATTTTCTCTAGTTTCAGTGGCTGAACAGTTCTACTTCCCGAAAAAAGGACAAACTAAGAAAGTACACACGGTAACAAAGAATAATTAATGATGCAGTGAATAGGAAACAGTCTGAAAAGAACAGAGGACTACGAGCTACGAACCTCTTACTAATACGGTAGCTGGCCGTCTCTAGTTCACCCGTCACGGCATTCTGGACAGTAGCACGTTTGAGCTGAAAACGATACCACACAATCATGCAGGTCAAGGAAGTTCACAAGAGAACTTCTCATTTCCAACGGAACACGAGCTGCAATCCCGTGGGACACGCCAAAACACAAATGAAACCCAACGAATCGGTCACACTCCTCAAGGATTAATTGAGAGTTGCTTTCTAAAACGTCACACAACAAGGATACCTCTTGGAAATACGAAAGTCGGCCGTGACCAGAGAGCCGTCCTCGGCCTTCACCGTTGCACGCTCCAGCTCAAAATTTTAATGTCTCTTGAAAGTTCGGAAACTTGGGGAAACTGCGTTATGTACTATTTGTTTCATTTGCCTTCTTCTATTCACTATTCACAACACCAATGGCAATACGCGACTGCGACAGCGCATCTTTCTTTGTGACCCCGGATTCACTCTTTACTAAACATTTGAAGAGGAGTACTACACGAAAAGGCCTCGATAGGGGCGTTTGTGCCCTAATGGGAAGGGGGGGGTGTAGTGGGTTACGGAGTAGAAGATGGAAACAGTGGAGAATAGGTAAAAACATTGAGTAGCAGCTCAAAATGAATAGGGTGTCAAAATTGCTGCCTCTGTAAAGTTATAGTACAGTGCGTCCAACAGTGGTTCGCCTTGAAACCCGTTATTTTCGTCTCCTCTCTTATGTTCCAGAAGAAAATCATGATAACCTCCGGATTTGTATTATTATCCTGGTCGTTTAAAACTCATTAGGATTTGAGAATACAACATCAAAGCATGGTCTATCAGATACCTGTTGGGAGGCGTTTTGGCTGCAAGTGGCAGAAAAAATCAGTGGCAGGAAAAATCGTTTTAGTGAACACTTTTAGCCGGCAACTGCCTATTTTTCTCTTCCTTCCTTCCTCGGCGAGAGCAATCTCGACCAGGAAATTTCAGAAGCAGTTGGGTGGGGGGGGGTGGTGACACTGATCAGGGATAACTACTTCGCAGCACATCTTTGACGTAACCAAAAGAAGGGAAACATTGAAATTGGGGGAGAAGGACGCAACTAGACCGTCCAGGTTATGAATAAAACTTAGGGAGGCCGTCGCGCTTACCACGAGGCGCGCCATTTCCCTCGACACTATGTATCCTCACGCCTGGCTCGAGCCGTCCGAGTGCCTTATAAAGGTGATATAGTGAACCTGAGTCCACTCTCAACTATGAAAAGCGATTTTTTCGGAGAGCTGTTTCCGAACAAGCCCTTGAATAAGACAGAGCTGCTCCGATCCCGCTGCTTCAAGCCCTGCAGGGCGAAATTCGCCTGGTATTCTTCACCTATTTAAACACGCTCAACTTCCTGCTTCAAGCTTCTATTCCGTCTACAAGAGTTTCATTAATCGAATGTGTGCAGAACGATATACTAACCTTCGGCGTGGCCGTTGCCTTGATTACTTCGGCTTCGTACTCGGACATAACCTCTTTGAAAAGCACCGCGAGAGGTTCGAGCCGGAGAATCTCCACTTTAATTGGAGCAAGCCGGAGGTATGGCCTATCCATCTGGAAACAAAACCTATGTTAAGAAAAAAAATAGACAGGGGCTGTGCTATTCTACGGAGGAATTTCAAAGAAATCGGCCACCTTGTAGTAGCAGTATAGCTTCTTCTCCTCCTCCGGTGGTGTAGGTGGAGCTTCACCACGACACAGCGCTTCATACGCATCACGTTCAACGATTCCATCGTTCTCCACTCGCTGAAGCTCGTACGTAAAAAACATAAAAAGCTCTACATTGGAACCGAACTCACCTTATTGACGATTGGTGGCAGCTCGCCCTCCATATCCTTTCCTTCTAGCATATCCTCGTACCATTTTACGTTTCCTTAAAGTCGAAGTTAAAGTACAATCAGATGGGCTACATAAGTTAACGAGCACTTAGAGGCAAGGTCCGAGATTTCTGGTCGAAATTGAGCTTTTCCCGAGAAAAGTGCAGCGGTACGCAAGCGGAAAGCACGTACACAACTTTCGGGATGATTTGACAAGGCCGAGGCGCTAAGGCCCTAGGATGCAGCATTGGCCCCGCCCAACACCATTGAGCCCGCCCACAAATCAGTGCTATTTCGCTTTGCTGCTACTGGAGAGAGGGTTTTATTTTCGGCCTTGTCGACAGTTTCTTCCCGTTTTTCCATTGCTGGCTTTGACTTCACATCTCCAATGTCATTTGCAAGCGCCATAATTCAACAGCTTGATCACGGACTTGACCTTGAATCACCAATGAGAGAAAACAAAGAGCTATTCAGGTGACGGAAGTGCATTCTTTTGAGAAATACTGCAAAGAGAGACAAGCCAAAGTTGCCACAACAGCTAGACTGCTGCATCTATGTGTTGGTTAAAATGATCGAACCCTGTTGGGTCTATCGGGCTTTACATCCATTGTTGGTTACT
>MU870685.1:6485-26223 GCA_036418205.1 Ostertagia ostertagi | reverse complement strand
GTAATGCATGTTTAACACAAAACAATAGACAATTTATCCAGAGAACTTTGCACAATAATTATTTTCGGCACACTAAGTACACGTGTGGTAACGTACTGACTCCACTACATGCATATTTCCACAAGGAGTAGGGTGCATCACCACGCGCAAGAATCTGCAACACTACTATTAACGAACAATGAGAAACAAGTGTTTGCATTTTCTCTCGTGGTCTAAACACGAGCTTACAAAGCAGAAGATAACAAGGAAAACTACACAATACCAAGGAAGTACTTTTTTCGTTCAAAGTGAGTGGAACATACAGGGTGAGTCACATGATGACAAGGTTGGGTATCCCGGAGGCCCGCTGCGCGACGAAGTCAGAGACGCAGGCGCGGCAGAGGACGAGTCGCTCCGCATACTGTAGCGGTTAGGCGTCAAGTTCAATATAACGCATTACAATACGTCTCACACCATTCACTCCACGGCGTGGGCTCAGAAATGCGTTGCATTGCAGATATCGCGTCTTTGAGCCCACGCCGTGCAGTGAGTGGCGTGGAACGTACTGTAATGCGTTATGTTGAAGTTGACGCTTAACCGCCACAGCATGCGGTGCGACTCGTCCTCTGCCACGCCTGCGTCTCTGAGGTCGTCGCGCGACGGGCCTCCTGAGGGTATGCGACAAGGTTGGAATCCGATACGCGCGGTTGCAGAGATCTGAGCATGGATCAGGGCAAAAATCGTGTCGTGTGAATGGCCTACGTCTTTACGCCTCCTCCCCTCTTTCATGGCGTATCCAGAACGTCCCCTTATTATCCTCCGCATCCAATTTATTAGCAAAAATGTTACTTTACATGCAGACAGGCAGAGCCGCCGCTATGCTAATGCTCTGCAGTTCGAATTCTAAACCTAATTCTGTACAGACTAGGGAAGTTGAGAGACCGATATCATTCTGCAGAATAAAAATGGTTGAAAAACAAATAATGTTCTGTTCGAGAATGTTAAGTGCTAGACAGTGCGCTCAGTCAGCCGGACTCCATGTTTCGTTTCGGGTTCGGGGAGGGAGTGGCCGCGATGAAGTGGTACTCTTTTCGTCTGCTCGTCCGAGGCTTGCTCCTCGATGGCGCGTATTTTGAAACTGCCACGTGATGAAGAAGGAGTAACTGCCGCTCCCTAATTAAGCCTGGAGGAACAGACGAGCAGAGGCAGCGCGCCACCGCGTGCCTCCTCCCCCTGAACCCGAGTTTTGCGAATCCTATTAGAAAAACTTTTCATAAGAAAAAAAGAGGATCAAAAAAGGGAAAGAACTACTGCCTACAGACAGCAGAACAGTCTTGCGCTTCAGCGTAGCGACACCGGTAACTCGCTGACCGGAGCGCGTTAATAGGAAAAACGTCAAAGATACCCTCTTTTTGATGTGTCTTCGCCAACACGCACTTGACCATAAACATCGATTCAAGTGCTAACAACCCGAATCGAACGTATGAGGTTGAGTGGATTTGGTTTCACTCCTGCTCCGACCTTCGCCACCTACGCACCTACATCCGATCACGACGAAAAGAAAAGCATGAAAGTAAAGTGCATTTCATATGGAAATGGAAGAATTCCTCAGGGAAGGTCGTACATTCTTCAAGATCATCGCTGGCGATTTCAACTCTAAACTGGCGCAAGAAGAATGGCTGAAGAGTTTGACATCGGCGCACTGTCGGGGTTCATTATGTCAAGCAGCACCATCAATGGTAACTCACAGTTCCAAAAGATTTTTTTCAGAAAAAAATAGCTGGAACATCACCGGGGAAAGACGGAACAATAGACATTTTTTCAAAGAGTAATTTTTTCAAAATTGGGATAAGTATAAGAAGATCAGCGCCATTTTCGAGAAGAGGGTAAATAAGTTTCGTAGTCGAATCGAAAGAAATGTTATTAACTCCAGGAATAAGAATGCGTTTTATAGGTTACTTAATTCAAAGCTGAAGAAAAGCAAGGGTTTAGGGGTTCTGTTTGCAGAAGATGGTAGAGCCGTATGTCGAGATAAAGATAAAGCCGAACTATTAGCCAGCATATTTGAAAAAGCTTACCAGAAAGGGGTTGAGGTCTCAGAAGTAGATGCCACTCCCTCATTTCCTGTGATGGGCGACTCTATTTGGTTCCAGAGAGAAGAAATTCACAAGCTATTAGCCAGGTGGCCCAAATCTCGTTCTGATACACCGGATCACATTCCTCTTGAATTCGTTAAAAAAGTGGCGTACGTAATTTCGGGACCACTAGCGTTTCTTTTTAATTTGAGCTTCATGAGAGCTGAAGTACCAGAGAGATGGCGAATGTCATTTGTCACTCCCATTCCTAAGAAGGCTCCTCACACTTGTCCCTCCAATTACAGACCTGTAAGCATAACTTCTATATTTGCTAGGTTGTTTGAGAGGGTTTTGAAGAGAAGAATTATAAGTCATTTGGATGAGTTTGATGTCATTGCTGAGCAGCAGCACGGCTTCCGTAAAGGTAAATCGACCGTGACAGCAATGCTCCAAGCGCTCAATGACTGGACATCTTATCTTGATGAGGGGTTAGGAGCGGATGTAGTCTATTTAGACTTTGCGAAGGCGTTCGATAGAGTCTCCCATCCTAGACTGATTGCCAAGCTTATTTCGGTGGGTATTCATCCCAGAATAGTGACGTGGATCAAGGCATTCCTAACGAATAGGTCTTATTTGGTTCGAGTCAATGATAAATTTTCCGAGCCAAGACCAGTTTATAGTGGTGTACCACAAGGGGGTGTTTTGTCACCCATACTCTTTAATATATACACCTTCGAACTACCTCGATTGGTTAGTTCTAGAGGGGTCAAGTGTGTGGCCTTTGCGGATGACTTCAAATTATACCATCCGATTTTATCGAGTCAAGATAAAGAGTTGGTGCAGCAAGCCATCAATGATGTTAGCAATTGGGCCATCCAGTGGGAGTTACCGTTGTCTAAAGAAAAGACCAAGGTTTTAAGGATAGGAAAAGTCCCCGAAGACTATACATACTCGATCGAGGGAGTTCAGTTGGGTATGGTCAAAGAAATCAGAGACCTGGGTTTTCTTGTAAGGAGTGATCTGAGCTTCGATGAACATTGTTCTTTGATCGCCTCTAAAGCAACGGTTGTAATGTATAATTTATTCCGATCTCTCTTGACGAAGGACCCGCACGTTCTGTGCAGTGCTTATAAAATCTACATTAGACCGATACTAGAGTATGGAACTGTAGTTTATAATCCTCACAAAATAAAATCAATAAAAACTTTGGAAAAGGTTCAAAACAATTTCACCAGAAAGGTTTTCATGAGAACGGTCGGGATCAGGTATGACCAGATTCCTAATTGCGATGCACGCAATCTCAACCTCGGTCTCGAGACCCTGGCGCTTAGGAGGAAGAAATTCGACCTTTTGACTTTTTTTAAGATTCTACACTTCAGAACAGGTCTCAAGCCTAACACTCTGCTTGCCTTCAGGGAGTCAAATACGCGGGGTAGTTCTAGGAAGGTGGTTGCTCGCAGGGCAAGACGTAACATCAGGCACCATTTCTTCGTTAACAGAACCACATTGGAGTTCGAGAAGCTGGTCAGACTGGGAGCATCCACCAACAAATTTAGCTCATTTAAAACCGCTTTGGACAAGCATCTTACATCATAGCTCCTTAACTTTTGCTTCCTTTTTCTTCTGTCTCAGTTCTACTGCTTTTAATATTTGGATTGATGTTGTTTTACGATATAGATGTGTTCTGTTTGTTTGTTATGCTTCTTTTTGTTGTTATCTCACACACAGGCAATCTGTGTAATAAACAAATACAAATACAAATACAAATACAAAATGTTTCAACACTAATTTGTACGCGCTAATCTTCTGGTTTTCAATTAGCTTTGAACATCTACAAAATGTTGATCATGAGAGTTATGAAGGTTTAAATATTGAAAACCTTCTCAAAATCCAACCACGATCCCATTCGCGTTAGATCGCGGCCTAGTGCGGCGGCAGACATCTCAGCTCCCTGCTATTATTCTAATCGGAGTTTTTGCATTGCTTTTCACTTGTTCAGTATTCTGCTCAAGTCAACTAGTCTGCCGACTATGTCACTGCTAATCGTGTCGACTGTTATTAGCATCGTTCTACTTTAGTGTTTTATACTGATCGGCTGGTTGTTTTCACAGCCGCTTTGGGTTGTTCATTGATTATTAATTCTGATCAAGGCGCATTCCCTCGAGGCGGAGAAACTTATCTTCTTATCTTATATTATCGAAACTTATCTCGGCTTCCCCGAACGACACATTGGGACAGGGCTACATTCGAATTAGAGGAAATGAAAAAAAGGTTTTATCGCAATCAACATCATGAAGAACTCGATTGACAAGCTATCATCAGAAGACTCACAAATATCAGCGATAACAACGGTTCTACAGCGCTCCTTGTCACAACAGTCCGTAAAGGGGAATTAGCGCGAGTATTTTCAGAAGATACAGGGTCACTATTCTTATTAAGAGCATCCTTCAATCTCTCAACCTCTTTTCTAGTCTGTTATTTTACAGGATCTCATTTTCCAGCTGACTTTCTAACTCACGACTCCTGGCTAGAAGCTCGTTGATGCCTTTCGAAATGTCCACTAGATGTCCAAGTGTTGTCTTGAGATGAGCCGGTAGATGGTCATCACTGATCAATAAGTCAACAGCATCAGATCAGGAAGCGAGCCGCTTGCCAAATTGAGAGAATGGCAAAAGCGGTCACCAGGTCGTTCCTGAATTGCTCAGCCCACCAAGGCGTATTTTCAAAACTGCGGCCAAACACTGCAGTTAACAAACAATAACAAGTCAATGCTTTGTTTTACGCTCATCGACTTGAAGAAGGCGTTCGACTCCGTGGAGACCAAAACAGTCATTGAAGTCTTCGGGCAACCAGGGCGTTCCCTACTCAGTACATCAAGATTCTTCGTGAGCTCTACAGCAACTTTACGGCTAGAACTTCATCATTCCACAAAGGGATCATCGACGTGAAATAAGTGGTTCGACAGGGTGACGCTACCTCGCACAAACTCTTCAGCATCGCCTCGCTCAAAACCCTTCAGCGCCGCTCTCGAAACCAGTATGCGTCAATTGGGATGGGAAGACATGGGAGTGAAGGTCGACGGCCGGCAACTACACCACCTTCGTTTTGCTGACGACATCGTTCTTATAACGCCGAACATCGAGCAAGCGGAGCGAATGCTGGCTGATTTCGACTGCGCCTGTGGTAAGGTCGGTCTACAGCTGAACCTAACGAAGACGATGTTTATGAGAAACGGATTGGTTCCTGATGCCCCATTCACGCTCAACGGAACATCACCGAATGCTCCAGCTACGTGTACCTAGGTCGGGAAATCAATATGATGAACGATCTAGCTCCAGAGCTGAGCAGGAGGAAACGAGCGGCTTGGGGAGCGTTTAAGAACATCGAGGGAGTAGTGAAGAAGACGAAGAACATCCGGCTCCGTGCCCACCTCTTCGATTCCGCTGTCCTTCCTGCCCTAACCTACGCCTCAGAGACTTGGACTCTGCGCAGGCAGGACGAGCATGCGGTCAGCGTTATCCAACGCTGTGAGAGGACAGGCTTGGAGTAACCCTATACACCAAAAGCAAAGGGAAATGTGGAAGTCCGAAGTGCGTCAACTGTTGGAGATCAGGGGCGCTCTCGTATCGCCTTAAGTACCGTTGCACCAGAGCGTTACCGACTGGGTCCATTGGGGCGTCCAGCAAACACCTGGACGACCGCCGGCCCGATGGTCAGACTTCTTCACGAAAGCTCTGAACGAAAGGAATGAAGGACTCGTGTCCCTCGAGCGAGGAGGGATCCACTGGACCACTCTTGCACGCGACAGGGACGAATGGAGACGTTAGCTGGTGTTCGTTCGAGCAAAGCGATGACCAACGGGACGATAGGTGACAGATGGTCCCAGCCCCATAGCAACACTTTCGCATCCATGTGCTAGAGTCACACAAGTCTGATTCCGATCCATACCTTTGAAACGGAAATGACATTTTGCTAAATTCATTCAAATGCTCCCATCTGAAAATCAATTCATTCCATTTTTTATTATAGCCCTTGAAGGCAAAATTCAGGAGGAATTTATGGGGTAATTATACTCAAATAAGTAGGGATGGGAGGTGGACCGCCAGTGGAGAAAAAAGGAAAGAAAATCCTGAAATACACAGGAAATACGAGCATTTTGCTCCATGCTGTGGAGTTCAAAAGACAGGCAGGGAGATGAGAGATAATGTGAGCGCGGAGAGTGGTAGAGAAGTCCGAGAAGAGAGAGCATAGCAGATCAACGTGGCGACGCAGACAAGATATCGAACGGTGGGCGGACCATGTTAAGTTTGGTGGAGTCTGTTAGAAGTCCATGGCGCCTAGGGTCCTAGTGACGCGTTTCGATGTAGAAAGGTGGCGCTACCTTTGCACTTGCGTACCAGCCCTTCTAGTCATGGTAAGGGTTTCTGAGCCCGAAATCTGCCTTGAACACCGATGAAATCAGGTGATTTTTCCAGGGGAAAATGGTGCGCGATCGCGCTCACCGAGGCACTCAGCAGATCGTGGACCATTACGACATTATATGAAACCACTTTTGTTGAGGGGGAGGATGACGCATTCCTCAAGGTGGGCACTAGAGGTGTAGCAGCAGCCGATGGGAGACTGCGGCGAGAAGCTGTGGGTCGTTCTGAGATGAATGAAAAAGTTTGACCGGCTTCCCAGGTGAAAATGATTTCTTCGATCAACTTCCTTATCATTACAGAGGAGCCTTTCGTGAAACGTACAGAGCCATTAGAACAACACCAGCGAACCAAGTAAGCGTCAAACAAAAAATAACTCACATTGAAACACGTCCTCTCCATCTTTACAGCCGATGAAGCGAAGTCAGTTGGAGAACCATCAATCCACTCCAAACTGTCTTCACCCCGCAAGCCTGTCAGTGCATTCACATGTTCATATTTAGAATCTTCTTCAGGACCACCATAACCTCCTTTACGTAGATCGAGCCTTCAGCACTAGCTCTGCAAATAAATGAAGAAATAACTCAGGCAGTTCATTGCCTGCTTGGATATTCACTTCCAACTTTGCTTTTCAATACAGATAATAAATATGCACTACCACGCATTCATACCACTGCTGTCCTGTGTGGCACGCATTCGCGTGCTCCACACAGGACAGCAGTGGTATGAAACAGGACCGCACCTTTCTACACTCCCTTCTGACAAATCCCGCCCACCTTAGTGCACTGCCCACCCATCAATAACATCGACCAGACCCGTTTCGCCAGCTTTATACACCTTTTTTCCGGTACAAGCAATTTTTGAACCGAAAAGAAAGTTAGGCGGCGAACTCCACCCACCTCTTTGCACGCTTCACCAAGCAACTCAAAGCGTTTGACCTCCCTTTCTTCCACCGCCCACGTTTCTCCCTGTACTTGAGCAGCATGGAGCTGCGTACAAGTTCGTTGGCAAACTACGTCCACTTTGATGCACGCCACACACACCATCAACTTTCATCTTTATTCCCGGCTAAGCTCTATCCACTTTTTCCCTGTTTCTAAAACCTCTCGCAACGATGTTGTGATGTTTCGTTGCATATTCCGCCTATTTTCTTTCCCGCCCTTTCCTGTTATTGGCAGCAGACATTCTCTCTCTCGTCGTCCTCTAGCTTCCTTTTTCCGGCCTTTGCGACTTCTTGAAACCGAATTATGAGGATTTATTATAAACAGCGTCCATTCAGGAGCATGCTCGGTCCGTTGTGTGCGGGCTTTTGCTTGGTTCGAATATGACCGCGAGAACACCTTAGATATTGCTCTCCTAGTCCGATTTTTCTTGCTCCATAGGCCTTCTTCCACGCAAGTCACGAAGTTTCTCGTCTAGCGCAGCCCATCTGGAAAACACTCGCCCACCGCGGACAGGTCTCACGTATTCGACTTATCAACTCATTTCATACCTTACCCTTCTTTTTCCAGTCTGGCTGTTCTATAATCTAAACCAAAAGTTTTGCGGTCAGCGATGCCCAATCCGGCGCGTGCAACGTCCACCATGGGCGGAGCTCCGTCTCTGCGAGCTGGTGGACGTGGTGTTCTGTACACCTTGACCCGTCCGCCAACCATCCTGATTCTTTAGATGGTTATTCAGGTAATATCGAACTTGGTGATACACTCAAAAACCCACACACACACCGCACATACACTAGAGGAATCATTTCCTGCATGTGATGAAAATGAGGGGAGGTGTAGAAGTAACTTCCAAACAAAAAACCCTGTGGCAGGTTCTCTTTATCTTCTCCCTAGCGGTAATCCCGTGCAATCGCAGGTAACGGTTTGGGGATTGAGTCCTGGGTCGTGCGCCGGCCAATCCGGCCAAGCCTGGGTCTGTGGTCCGACGGGGGACATCTGCTGATGCAGTCAGCTAACGAAGACAAACAAAGTCCATCGCAAGATGCGCGAGCATTGCGCAACGCACGTAGAACCGACGGGGGAGAGGGGGAGCCTCCAGCAAATGTGGGAATCTCTCTTTTCCTGCGAAGTTTCCTGCTCACCCACAAACTCAGGCTTAGTCCTGGGGCGGGATCCTGCTCTGAATACATAGGAGTTCTTGACCTAATTTGCTTTGTTAGGTGTCTGAGCGCATCAGTTTGCAAATACAGGCTTTAACATGTTCTCTTTGGTAACTGAACAGCTGCGTCAGCAGATGTCCCCCCCCCCGTCGGACAACAGACCCCAAAACGCATTTGAGCATCACCTTCTTTGAGTGAATGTATACAAATGGAAGGTGAATGCGTGCCGCATCCCAAAAGGGATTGATCGACGGCAAATGTATTAACCTTCATCAGTTTGATTTCGCGTGCATCCGCGTGTATCACATGCGCATGGACAACCTGCAGAATATTGGGCCAGAGAAAGTGAGGTTATGAATTTCCGTTCAGACAGGAACACACACAGCCGCACATCGGAATATACAGGGGGGGGGCAAAAAAAGTCACTTTGCCCATGGCGCACATCATTAGGTTTTCGTCGCACAGGATGCCGTTGTTGATGAATGTTTTACGGCAGAATATTCCTTAGGTGTCCCCCCATAAGCAGAAGCAGGCCCTCCTTCACTCCCCACCGTCTTCAGAATATGACGTCATCTGCCGTCACCGTCGAGCTCAACGAGGCTTACCGTAATCGCTCCGGCCTGAAGCTGCTACATAATTTCTTCAATTAACTGGTGAATAGCTTCCAGAGACATTAGCTGTGACTATGCAAGACCGCTTTTGACCAGCGTTTCAGGGACGTCGTAATGGTCTATGGTACCTCGACGACCTCGTTGAGCTCGTACCGTGAACCATGTTTCCGTGGGAAAATCTTCTGATGTCGTCGGTGTAGAAGGCTGTCATGTAACTTTTGATAGATTAGAATGTGCTCTTCAATATGCAATTGGGCTCATTTGGTTTGGTTCCGCAGTTTGCATTAATTTCGTTTTGAATGTAGAGGGAAGTGACTCTTTTTTTGCCCCCCCCCTGTAGATAGTAAGATCCTTTGTTCTCTCAAGCCGCTGAATATTCCTCTTCCACATGCGATCAAATGACCGTGACCAATGCCAAAAAAGATTGCCTTTGCGGGCACTGTTTACCCTTTACTGCCCCATTCCTCGAGAAGTGAACCGGAAATTTGTCCATGACTGTGGACTTGGCTAGGTACGTGTCTTCAGGAGTAACCGTAGAACACGAATATCACGTCGTCCATTTGCGCCTGAAGGCAAGTTTTTTTTAAAGGCAAGTCGTCGTCCAATTGCGCCTGAAGGCAAGTTTTTAGCCAAATCCGCAGTCGCTGGCAAATTTTTATCAAAATCCGGCTCAGTTCTTGAGCAATGGCGCAGTTAAGGGCGAATAGTGCCTTGCGTTTTCCAGGTGCCATCGCCACACCAAGAGAGCGAGCGCAGGCGAGCAGCAAATGACAAGTTCCCACCCCCTCCTACTCGAACAGCAATTGTTGAAGCCCTGCCGTGTCGTGTGCAATTCCAGTGAACCATAGTGATGTAGCGGTTGAAAGATTCAGGTCGTTCAAAGCTAGATTACGATAAAGTCTCTGTGCAGCATGGAAAAACAAGCACCACTTCAAGCAGTAGCCAGAGCCTAAAGGAATCGAGATGTGACCTTTTGTGACTAAAGGTGCGCTCGTTGCAGCGCCCTGGGGCTGCCAATCCTTTCTGAGCTCCGCCTCCGCCTGTGCTCCGCCCCTCAGCAGATCGCTGTTCGATTATCATTCTGATAAGGTATGCCACTTCGAGCGCGTATCCAATTTTTTCTCATGGAATGCTTTATCAATCAAGGTATGATCTCTGGTGGTATGATGGCAGCTATGGTTTAACGAGTGCCGACGACCTCTTAGTTGTTGCCAACTCGTCCATTCGGAGGTCAATGAGCAGTGGAAGTGGTCCCATTTTGCGTGTTTCTGACGGATTTCCTTGCCTTTTTTACTACTAGAGCATTATTCACTATCTCCACTTCCACTACAAACACATCATAACCCTATCGTAATCTCTCGCTTGAAAGGAGGATTCACGATAAGAACAACTGTGGAAGAATAGGAAACTTGCCTACTGGAAAGACAGAAGGATATCTAATGGTGCGGACCAGCACACGATTCGCATCGAAAGATATGCGCTCCTCGATCTGACATGGTCTTCCCTTCGGCGCAATTGGCCCGGAACGCCTGCCGACTATCTAATCACTCTCGCAGACCTATGCACGCTGGGTGATTAGCAGAGAGCGAGCCTTTGCGTTGAATAGAGCACAATGGTGAGAGCCAGATCAATGCGGAAATAAACGGGCGAGAAAGGGATCTTCTTTCTGGATTCCGGGCCATTTCACATAGTTTCGTCTTCATCCCTGCTTCACTGACTACCTCTACCCTTTCCAATCAGCAAACTTTTCTTGTAAAATCCGCCTTCATGTTTACGCTTCTATGAAACTACATTGAGAACCTCCTATAAAGTTCAATTCTTTTTCGGATAGAACCGACGTCAGATGGGATTCATGTTCTCGGCAAACGATTCTGCTGCATCAAAAGAAGAACCAGCATCTTTCAGCTCCGCCACCTGGAATAGACCACAGCGAAACTAATCATTGTTTGAAATAGGCAGCACGTTTGATAGCATGGTTTCGTACTCACTTGATCAATGTCCACTGCCTCGTAGAGCCAACCCATTCACCCTCCATGGCTCTTTCAATCGTATCGTCGTCGATGTAAGAGTAGCATACAGGGTAGAAGCTCCAGAGGAGCAACATGCAGCAGTGAACATAGACGAACATCATCATCACTCAGCGGAGGAAAATGGTCTAACCCCCAGTCTTTCAGCTCTTATAGTGTTCCTTATCATGATGACCACCACGCCCTATCAGATTCTTGCCTCGACTGGCAAAAACATGTGCTGTTTTCGTTTTGTATAATCGCCTCATCTTATGGATCACTAACGTGTTTTTTCCGGATTGCGGTATTTCAATGTGTATGTATACTTTTGCAGTACCCGAGACGGAAGAGGACAAGGGCCATAGATCAGGGTCAAACCTGCGTTGCGCAAATTCCAAAATTTTTACGACCCCCTTCCTTTTTGGAGGGTATCGGTACGACCCCCCCTTATTATTATGTCTTTCACATAATTTAATGCTCATCATTGATGTATGGGCAGTCACCAACATGGAGAAGTGGTGGACCGTGGTCAATCCGCGCGCTCTGTCTCGCTCAGAGGAGGGTTGGCATAATAATTTTATTCAATAAATAGGAAGGAATCCAATTTTCAGTAACCAATATCCTACTATATATAATTCGCTAAGTATGTCTGTGTGTGTGTGTGTAGGTCTGTGTGTGTGTGTGTTTGTCACGAAATTCGTAGCTCGGGTCACAGCAACGATAGCGCCATGGTTCTTACATATGTTATAGGGGTGGGAGGGGGACAAGTGGTACGTGATAGGAACTGATAACGACTGATAATAGCTGATAAGAGGGGCTAGAAAGCGAGCATCGCCAATTTCGTTTTTCGTTATATTTACCAGATTAGTCCCCCGTCAACCGCCGGGACCTTCCTTTCCTGCGCAAGCTTTCTATCCTCCGCTATGGTCCCTTCCTCCTGTGACACCAACACCTCGTGGAAGTGACGCGTATGCAACACAATGGTGTTTCATACAGTAGAAGGGACACAATCATGATATGACGGTAGATTTTTCGCTTCCCTTCCTCATCCTCCCTTCCTCTCTCCACTGCCCCAGCTGCCACTGCAGCACCATGTGGAATGAACGGAAGTGTGCTAAGCAGGTGTTTATATAGCCCTAAGAGTGTTATCACAACTATCCTGCTACAAAACATTGATATCTCAAATCCTGTAAGCTACCCGATTTGTTAGCGGTTTGTTTATCCCATGAGCTTCCTTCTCACTCACTTCATTTTGCGGACGGACACACATACATACATACACACGCACACACACACACACACACACACACACATACAGATACACAAACCGACACACAAAGTTAGCGCTTTATATAATAGAAGGATATAGAGCGTCTATACTTACAAGTGTTATGTAGGGTGGTCCCGGGACAATGGTGGTACATGAATGGAAGCGATAGCAACTGATAAGGGCTGATAAGGGGCGTCAGAACGCAAAAGTCGTCGATTCCGTTACGCAGCTTGCGTTGACACTAGAGCGTCCATACTCGCAGGTGTCATGTGGGGTGGGACGGGGACATTGTTGGTAGGTGATGGAAAGTGGTTACAACTGATAAGGGCTGATAAGGGGCGTCAGAACGCAAAAGTCGTCGATTCCGTTACGCAGCTTGCGTTGACACACTAGAGCGTCCATACTCGCAGGTGTCATGTGGGGTGGGACGGGGACATTGTTGGTAGGTGATGGAAAGTGGTTACAACTGATAAGGGCTGATAAGGGGCGTCAGAACGCAAAAGTCGTCGATTCCGTTACGCAGCTTGAGTTGACACCAGAGCGTACATACTCGCAGGTGTCATGTGGGGTGGGACGGGGACATTGTTGGTAGGTGATGGAAAGTGGTTACAACTGATAAGGGCTGATAAGGGGCGTCAGAACGCAAAAGTCGTCGATTCCGTTACGCAGCTTGTTGACACAGAGCGTCCATACTCGCAGGTGTCATGTGGGGTGGGACGGGGACATTGTTGGTAGGTGATGGAAAGTGGTTACAACTGATAAGGGCTGATAAGGGGCGTCAGAACGCAAAAGTCGTCGATTCCGTTACGCAGCTTGCGTTGACACTAGAGCGTCCATACTCGCAGGTGTCATGTGGGGTGGGACGGGGACATTGTTGGTAGGTGATGGAAAGTGGTTACAACTGATAAGGGCTGATAAGGGGCGTCAGAACGCAAAAGTCGTCGATTTCCGTTACGCAGCTTGCGTTGACACTAGAGCGTCCATACTCGCAGGTGTCATGTGGGGTGGGACGGGGACATTGTTGGTAGGTGATGGAAAGTGGTTACAACTGATAAGGGCTGATAAGGGGCGTCAGAACGCAAAAGTCGTCGATTCCGTTACCAGCTTGCGTTGACACTAGAGCGTCCATACTCGCAGGTGTCATGTGGGGTGGGACGGGGACATTGTTGGTAGGTGATGGAAAGTGGTTACAACTGATAAGGGCTGATAAGGGGCGTCAGAACGCAAAAGTCGTCGATTCCGTTACGCAGCTTGCGTTGACACCAGAGCGTCCATACTCGCAGGTGTCATGTGGGGTGGGACGGGGACATTGTTGGTAGGTGATGGAAAGTGGTTACAACTGATAAGGGCTGATAAGGGGCGTCAGAACGCAAAAGTCGTCGATTCCGTTACGCAGCTTGTTGACACTAGAGCGTCCATACTCGCAGGTGTCATGTGGGGTGGGACGGGGACATTGTTGGTAGGTGATGGAAAGTGGTTACAACACACAAGTCGGCTTTGCTCAATGCACGAACACTCACTCCTGTGACTGCGATGCAAGTGGATATCGGCCCGTATGCCACTATGTCCGTATAACAGTTGGACACAGTTACTTGTCAATAATGATTTCGTCCTTCCCTTACCCACGCCACACTACACGTTGAAGAGCGTGAACGGTGCGGTAGTATCGGAATCCACAGAGTATGAATTCACTCTAGCAATCAGGTCCACTCGCCCCTCGATAGTGCCACGCTAAGCATCAGTGAGCCCTGCGCAATACGAGTCGGAAACTATCAAAGGATGCTATAGTGCACACATGTGCCTAATTCCTTAGGATTTGCTTGATATTTCCGCATCATGGACATACAGTTCAGTGCAGCGATCAAATTTCCTCAATTGAATATAACCTCTACAATACAAGCACTGTACTGCGTTTGTCCTTCAACAAAGCAATAATGGAGTCCTGAAATGAATTTATGTTGTACCAACTGTGGCGGGAGAAACGAATCAGTGGAACTCATCGGCATGTTGCATTACCACCCTTACGGGGACGAAAGCATGCTGACCAAAACTTATGAGATGGCTCCTCAATTCGATTGGTTCCGCAAATTTGACTTTCCGGACCTCACACCCTTATGGTTAGTAATAAGTTCCTACTGGAAATCAGCCATCGCTATTTTAGGCACCGTAATCTCGCTTCTGATTCTAACCTACATTTGCGCGGTCCGATCGTCCTATTGCTCGTGATGGAGGCGCTATTAGCGGTGCTAAAAACAGTGCTTATTGTGACACTGACCAGGATAAGCTGGCTATTCAATCATTCCAGGCGAGCTGGAACAGCCTGCGCGCGCGTCAGCGATCTTCCCGACAGTAAACATCACGTATTTTATTTTCACTTATCATATTCTCCTCACACTTCAGCATAACATATCTTCTTGCAACATAGAAACAATCATTCTATTGCCCCACCAACCAATGGAGGACGATATCGAACGCGAACTTCGCCTCATTGAAATGGACACTCGCGCATCCATACAAACGATCGCGGAAACCGTCTGCAGGATGTTCGACTCGCCTCGAAGCAGTTTTTTCCAAGGTATCCCAAATTCAAGAAGACGTGCGTGTGCTTAGGGATCGCACACAACCAATCTCGAACTGGGCATTTTGCCCCACGGGGCGAAAATATCGACGTCCATCACACTGCACGCTGTCATCGACACCTTAACCCTGTTTCGAGAGCTATGCGAGCCTCTGAACTCCACCTATGCAGACGATGTCTGCGTCCCGAACATGGGGCAAACTGCTCCGTGACTTGTTCAATCTGTCGTAGGCGAGCACAATACTGTTCTGTGTTCCGATCGAGCAACTACTACACCATTCAAACGTCGTCACCGCTAATCGTCTGCTCCAATGGATGGTATTCAGCTCTTCTCCATTTCACCACATCTGTTCCAATGTCATCCCCCTCCTTCTGCCGACCCCCATGCCCTCCTTCTTCACGTCCCTCTGCTAACGCTTCTATCATATTCATTGTTCTGGCATTTCTTCATCGTCTACACCGCCGCCCCGCCGAGAAAGGACTCCGTCGTCTTTTGGTTCTCTGCCACTGCACTCGAACTCCTGGCCGATACCTACCTTACTCGCTCTTTCTGCCTAGGAACGACTGCATTCATTCCATTGAATCACCCAGAACTCAACCGCAGTCACTAACGGACGCATGCACCAGGCCACGACTGTGCACTCAGGGCGTACGGTCCGAAGTGGGAACCATGAAGAAGCACGAGATGTGATCGTTATTTGAACCTTTGTAGCGATGACTGTAACTATTTACCTGATTTATACTTGTACCTTTTCACATTAGTATTTACGTTTACGTTTACGTTCGTAGTTATTTCGCTTCCATGTCATGTCATGCTTGCGCTTCTATGTTCACGTTTATGCTTTATGCAATATTTTTGATGCATCCACTTGGCGTCGCGCGGAGTGTCGCGGTCAACGCGAGCGCTCTCAGAGTTCTCGCGGCGTCCCGCCCCTCCGAGCGGGGCTTCTTGCTCTGTGTTCAAGCCGTGAGCGGCTGTAGACAATAAAAGTCGTTCCAATCCCACTGAACCACATCGTGCTCAGTGCCTGAAGGCACAGTTTTTGGTGCATCGGCCGGGAATCGAACCCGGGCCGCCCGCCTGGCAGGCGAGCATTCTACCACTGAACCACCGATGCCTTGTTCATGTTGAATCTTCACTCTCGTTGGTGAGTTTGAAGGAGAAACTGGTAAGTTGAATTCGAGTGGAATTTTCTGTGCAGAAAAATGTGTGCATAAACGGTTCACGCACAATTCGAACGCAGGACTTGGTGGTCGAATAAAGATCAAACCATGAGCGCAGCTGATGTTTTTCTAGTAAGCAGCTGTCGGGCTTATGATAAGCAGTATCAAAAGCAGCAGGGGTGTAATTACACCTTGACTGAGTGAACTGCCCTTTGTCGGACGGTGTTCCATTCGTGCGTTTTTACTTTGACCGGGTTGATCGTCTCTGGCACATTCTTCGTGGCGTTGTTTATGTTGATTTTGTCTTTCATACGCCTTTGCTTTTGCTGCTCTCGGCATGCACGCTCGAGCGGGCGAGGTGATTTTTTGTGTATCTGTTGGCGATGAGTAGTTTTTCTGTGTACTTGCCATTCGGGATTGATCATCGCTTCGTGTTAGAGTTGCTCTGATTTCCAGTGGGTACAGTTTACTCGCTGGCCGTTGGATTGGCACCGACCTGTTCGGAAGCTTTATTTTCGCAGAACGGATCTTGCCATCTGCGCTTGTGACCAACTCAGTTATTTTGCCGATTGCCCAATGTTCATGTGGTATGAACTCTTGCTCAATCAGCACTATCTCGCCTTATTCAGGGATTGATCTTTTGTTGGCTCTTCGCGTTTTGAATCTTGATTTGTGTATGTGTCTTAACAGTGTTAAACATTCGCAGTTCCAAGTGCTCCAGAACCTGTCTGCGAGTTTTTCAGAGTACGCTAAGTCTTCCTTAGCTTGTGAGACCGTCTGTAAGAAATCCTCGTCATAAGTTGAGTCATCGTCACCATCGACTGCATGACGTGTTGGTAGCGAAAATTTGAGATTTCCCTGGAGAAAATCTACTGGTCGTAGCGGATGTTAGTTTTTGATGCATCCTCCCACCAACAAGGTCGTTTGTCACTTAATGACGTGTTGTATACAGGTGCGTCATTTTAACATAATACACGATATCCTTGCTAGTAGACAGCCACCCGTCATTCTCCTCGCTGATATCCAAGCGGCATTCACTCAAATACATATACAGGGGGGCCAAAAAAAAGAGTCACTCCACTCACATTCAAAACAGAATTAATTACACTTTGCCAAAACCAAACCGAATGAGCTCAATTGCATATTGAAGAGCACATTCTATTCTATCAAAAAATTACATAGGGCCTTCTACACCGACGACATCAGAAGATTTTCCCACGGAAACATGGTTCACGGTACGAGCTCAACGAGGTCGTCGAGAAACCATAGACGATTACGACGTCTCTGAAACGCTGGTCAAAAGCCATTTTGCATAGTCACAGCTAGTGTCTCTAAGAAGCTATTCACCAGTTATCCGATTGAAGAAATTATGTAGCAGCTTCAGAATGGAGCGATTATGGTAGGCCTCCTTGAGCTCGACGGTGATGACAGATGACGTCATATTCTGGAGACGGTGAAGGCAGCGAAGGTGGGCCTGATTCTGCTTATGGGGGACATCTAAGGAATATTTTGCCGTATAACTCCCAATAACAGCGGCATCCTTTGCGACGAAAAGTTTGATGATATGCGCCATGGGCAAAGTGACTCTTTTTTTGCCCCCCTGTAGATGAGACTCATCGAGACTTATGTCGATTTTTGCGGCCACGTAACCCAACGAGACCACCTATACCCGACAATGTAATAGAATATCGCTGGAAACGCGTTCCCTTTGGAACCACGGTCTCCCCGAGTATGCTGAATATGGTCATATCCGCTCACATTCAATCGCTCGACACTCCATTAGCATGCGAAATTCTGCGCTATCTTTATGTAGATAACGTGCTAATGACTGCACACAATGAAGAGAAAGCAGTCCAGAAAAATCACGAGTCCAAAAAACTTTTCGCTGCAATCGGTATGAACCTGAGATCTTTCATCAGCAATGCAAGTGCAGTCAACGCACAGCTAGACGAATCGACGCGACAGAGCGCCTTGCGGTCCAATGAAACTGCTTGGAGTGAGCTACAACCCAATAGCAGACGTCTTCTCATTCTCCGTGAATAAACGTGGCAGAGTCAAAATAAAACGAGACGCCCTGAGAGAGCACCACTCCATTTATGATCCAATAGGGTTCAGCGCCCCTCTTCTAATTAAGCAAAAGTGCCTACTCTGATCCATATCCGAAACCACAAAGGAACGGAATGCAGAAATTGAACCAAAGTTAACCAAGGAATGGACCTCCATCTCCAAGGGGTTGGATGACGTTCGCATAGAAGTTCCCAGAATGATGCTCCCTCAACATTGGTGTGACGCGATACCAGCTGTGGGTCTTTGCCGACGCAAGTAGTCAAGCTATGGCAGTGTGTGCCTACATGGAAAGGGATTCCGAAGCGTATTCCACACTGCTGAGCGGTAAGACGAAACTAGCTCCAAAAAACGTACACTTTCGGTTCCAAGGCTCGAGTTGTTAACACTATTGCTGGCGTTGCGCCTTGCTGAATCTGTCTCTTCCGCGCTTCCCTCTGAACCGGAACAAATCAATGTGGTCCGGAGCCAATGTGTGGATTCCCGCGCACAAGTCAACGCATTCGCCAGTCAAGTTCGCATCGCAATGCAAGTGTCAAATCAAGCACAAGTCGACTTTGCTCAATGCACAAACACTCACTTCTGTGACTGCAATGCAAGTGGATATCGGCCCGTATGCCACTATGTCCGTATAACAGTTTGACTCAGTTACTTGTCAATGATGATTTCGTCCTTTCCTTACCCACCCCACACTACACGTTGAAGAGCGTGAACGGTGCGGTAGTATCGGAATCCACAGAGTATGAATTCACTCTAGCAATCAGGTCCACTCGCCCCTCGATAGTGCCACGCTAAGCATCAGTGAGCCCTGCGCAATACGAGTCGGAACTATCAAAGGATGCTATAGTTGCACACACGGTGCCCTAATTTCCTTATTTTGCTTTGCATATTCCGCATCATAGACAACAGTTCAGTGCAGCGATCAAATTTTCTCAATTGAATATAACCTCTACAATACAAGCACTGTACTGCGTTTGTCCTTCAACAAAGCAATAATGGAGTCTGAATGTTGTACCAACTGTGGCGGGAGAAACGAATCAGTGGAACTCATCGGCATGTTGCATTACCACCCTTACGGGGACGAAAGCATGCTGACCAAAACTTATGAGATGGCTCCTCAATTCGATTGGTTCCGCAAATTTGACTTTCCGGACCTCACACCCTTATGGTTAGTAATAAGTTCCTACTGGAAATCAGCCATCGCTATTTTAGGCACCGTAATCTCGCTTCTGATTCTAACCTACATTTGCGGTCCGATCGTCCTATTGCTCGTGATGGAGGCGCTATTAGCGGTGCTAAAAACAGTGCTTATTGTGACACTGACTAGGATCCGCTGGCTATTCAATCATTCCAGGCGAGCTGGAACAGCCTGCGCGCGTCAGCGATCTTCCCGACAGTAAACATCACATATTTTATTTTACTTATCATATTCTCCTCACACGTCAGCATAACACATCTTCTTGCAACATAGA
>MU870684.1:16029-30098 GCA_036418205.1 Ostertagia ostertagi | reverse complement strand
AGTTTCGGTAGATCCCAGGTACATCTTCGCCATGGAAAATCATACGGAAGTGAACCAATGGTGAACTGCCTTGGAATCTCAATTTCAGTAAGCTTAAAAGGCTACTTGATGTTGCACTCAATGGAGGGGTAAGCATACATTATTATGTCCATGAATCTGTCATTAATCTTAGGTAATTGTTCTTTTCTCTCAGGGTGACCTTACAATTATGAAACGGTGCAAAAATCGAAAAATAATTATAAAAAGTTCGAAGAAAAGCTGCTCCCACCAAAATTGATACAGGGGTTATTCGTAGTGGGGAATCAGCTGGTGATACTAGGAAATTTCCGGCCTGGCGCCTTCTCCGGAAATGCAAAATTTTAGGGTGACTATATAATTATGAAACGCATGTAGTAGCGTCCAAAAGTTTTCGGTGGAATTCGTTCTATTGTAACTTTTTTCTGCTTAATCAATTCTGTTCAATTTCAATCAGAGTCAACCCTGCGTTGCGCAGTTCTCAACGGCCACGTTGCGCAGTTTCGCCCGATTAGACACGTTCTCTCGCGCGAACATTCACACTCGCATGCTCGAGCCGTCTGTGTCTCCGCCCATACAGCGTGCGTTGAGGATCTCTCAACGTGCCGTTGCGAACTGCGCAACGCACGGTTGACTCTGTTCCCAATATGTTTTGGAGGCATGCCTTTCATACCAGACTAGCATATAGGCGTTGAATGGGAGTAAGAATGCGAATGAAAAACTCATTTGAGTAGAATGTTCCGAGTACTACCGAAGCCTCAAGTAAAACTCAAGTTATAATAAAAGCCTACGGCTCAACGAAACAATGGACCGCATGATAATGGTTGATGATTGTGCACATTCAGCCCGTTGTTGATAACCTTTTGGAGTTTCTGAAACCTTAGAAAGGCATAAGTATGAAATCTGTCAACGAATGCACTGCTATTGATGCAAGCTCCTTAATTTTTCTCCAAATTTCACGAGTTTGTCGTCCATACTCCATCTTGCTTGTTCTGTCAAGGGTTTCTTGGCCTCTATTCTAGTTTTCGAGGACGTCAGGAAAGGCGATAAATTCGTACCTACGGTGAAGGCAGGCCGCTGTTCAATCTCTCTTGCACAATTGAGCTGCAATGTGTTGGTCACTCTATTGCGAGAAGGTGAAGTCAGTACGGTAGGTAACATACTGGTGGATACCGAACCGAACCTTTTCTAGAACCTTATGATATGCCTCTGCGTTCACATCTTCAAGATGGGCAGATCCATTAATTCCTACTATTCCAGTCGGATTCACAGAATTCACGAGTCGGTGAGCCAGACGTATATCAGTAAGTTCTGGGAGACACTTATGGCACCTGTGCGGGTACTGACTTCGACTCCCAACAACAGAGCGACCAAGAGTGCCGCACCTTGATTGTGGTGGTTTTGACAGCTTGGTGTGCGTATAATAGAAGAATCACTCAGGCGCAGTGCTTGTGTGCATGGCGAACACTGTGAAAAGGTAGAGATGCTTTGCAGAAACGCCATGGATATGGGCGAGAAGCTCGCCGATGCAAAGAGTGGGTGAGAAGGTTGTTCAGGGAAGGACAGTGCTTCGTTCGGCGTTTCAGGTTGGGCCGATGTTGGTTTCAGACTCTAAGAGCGAAGCACTTAACTGCCTGAATATTTTTTATCATGCGCTTGAATTGTAAGTTATTTTACAATATTGAAGTTTGATTGAAAGTTTGTCATTACGTGATGTTTCGTTTTAGCTGAACGGACCCTTTTCATGGGAAAAAAACAAGTGGTGACGACTATTGTTTGTTGTAATTGTTTATTACACAGGTAAACCCGTGTGGAAAAAAATAATTATAAATAAAAGTGGTGAGAATCTTCAAAAACACTTGAACAAATAACAGTTAAAGATGCAACTCAACAGAAATGCCATAAGAAATGACGAATTAAGTTTTGAGATACTTGTCTAAAGCAGCTCTGAAGGAACTAAGTTTGGTGGTGGATACTCCCAAACGAACCAGTCTATTGAACTCCAAGGTGGTCCTGTTCACGAAAAAATGACGTCTGACGTTACGCTTTGCTCTACATGCGACTAGCTTCATAGAGCCACCCCTAGTGATTGAATCTCTAATCAGAAAAAGATTGTTAAGCCTGAGAGCGGAATGAAAGTGAATAACCTTGAACAGCGTTATAAGATCAAATTTTTTTTCTTCTAAAACCTAAAGTCTCAAGATCGAGGTTGATATTTCGCGTTTCACTGTTTGGTATCTGGTCATACCTGAACCCCACTGTCCTCAGAAAAACCTTTCTTGTGAAGGTGTTTTGCACTCTTTCTAATACCTTGATGCTTTTTATTTTATGAGGGTAGTAAATTACAGTTCCGTACTCTAGTATAGGCCTAATGTAGGTTTTGTAAGCCTTACAAAGTACCCTAGGATCTCTCGTTAAGCAAGACCTGAACAAGTTATACATTAAGACTGTTGCTTTGTGAGCAATTTCCGAACAGTGCTCATCAAAGCTGAGATCACTTCGAATCAGGAACCCTAGGTCTTTGATTTCATTTACCCTTTTGAGCTGTACCCCACTGATCAAGTATGAGGGCTCTGGGTGGGTCTCCCTATACGTAAAACTTTAGTTTTCTCCTTGGATAAGGGCAAGTCCCACTGTTTGGCCCATTTGCAAGCATCATTGATGGCTTCCTGCAAAAGGTCTGCATCAGAACTGGACGAAATCGGGCAATACAGTTTGAAGTCATCTGCAAAAGCAACACACTTTACTCCTCTGGAAATAAACAGACGTGGCAAGCTCAAACGTATATATATTAAAGAGCACCGGTGACAGGACGCCGCCTTGTGGTACGCCACTGTGCACCACCCTGGGTTCAGAAAACGTAACATTAACAACTAGTTGAACTCTATTACTAAGAAAGGACTTGAGACATGCCACAATTCGGGGATGAATACCAACGAGGGTGAGCTTGGCTAAGAGTTTCTGATGAGACACTCGGTCGAAGGCCTTTTCAAAGTCCAAATAAACCACGTCCGTCTCCAAGCCGTTATCAAGGTATGTTGTCCAGTCATTGAGTGCTTGCAGCATGGCAGTCACCGTCGATTTGCCCTTTCTGGAAGCCATGCTGGTACTCAGAAATAATCTCATACTTGTCCAAATGCATCATAATTCTCTTCTTCAAAACTTTTTCAAACAAGCCTAGCAAAGATAATAATAATAGATAATAATAAAGGGTAATGCTTGCTGGTCTATAATTGGCCGGGCAAGAATGCAGGGCCTTTTTTGGAATGAACGAACGAGAAACGAAATGAAAGAACGAACTGCGCCACCTATCAGGCACTTCAGCTTTCATGAAGCTCAAGTTGAAGATAAAAGCGAGCGGCCCTGCGATAATATGGGCTACCTTTTTGATGAATTCCAATGGGATATGATCCGGTGTATCGGAACGAGATTTGGGCCACTTGACCAACAACTTGAGTATTTCTTCGCTGTGAAACCAAAGCGAATCACTCATCACATGGAATGAGGGGCTAACCATTAACTCTGAGGAATCGTCTGCCTTCTGATACGCTTTATCGAATATATTGGCCAAGAGCTCAGCTTTGTCCTTGTCTTTGCATATAACTTTGCCGTCATCGGCAAAAAGAACACTAAGACCTCTACTCTTCTTAAGCCTAAGATTAAGAAACCTGTAGAAAGCATTTTTATCCCCAGTATATATAATCTTTTTTTCCAAATGGCTAGAAAACTTCTTCAGTTTTTCTCAAGCACAACTCTCAACTTGTGATAATCGTCCCAGTCCTTTGAGCTACCACTTGCTACAGCTTTGTCCCATGCTAAGTTCTTATTGCGGTTGCATATGATTATATGCCGAGGCACTAAGTATCGGTGGCCTTTTGAGGTTTTAGCGGTACGAACGACTCGATGGAATGATGAAGAATCGCTAGGAACAACTCATATTTTTCATTAACTGTGTCAACGCTATTCAAAGACCCATACCAGTCAACATTGTTGAGATAATCTAAAATTTTGTTAAAATTTGCGCTTCTGTAATCTCTTCTGAATACCGTATGGTGACGATATCAACCTCGACATTGTGCTCAAATAAGATGGACGCATGATCACTTCTACCAATAGGTGCCACGATCCTAGCATTACTGACAAAATTTAAATTGTTGGTCAGGATCAAATCTAAAATATAATATTAGAATCATAGGTCCCTTGGCAATAGGTGAAGGTTAAGATTCCGACACACGTCCAGAAAACGCCAAGCCCGAGACCTATTAGTTTCAGGACTACTTCCCCCAAGCCACAAAATCTCTGGGAGATTGAAATCGCCAAGCAAAAGGAATAAACTGCTGTTCTCAACCAAGTCTCCAACCGCTTTCAAAAGCTGATCAAACATAGCCACTGAACATGAAGGTGCCCTATAAACCAAGACTATTCTGATCCTGGAGTTCAGCTATGCCAGTATCCACACACAAAAGTTCACATGATTCTCCTACCGACTCTTGAATATATGGAAAGGAAAAAATTTTTTGCTCCCCAAATAGTAACTCCGCACAGCCTATCACTATCGATTCGGAGTACTCATGCTGGCTATAAATAATTGACAAAGTAGAATCATACTGAGACTACATCAGAAGAACTCACTATTGACTAATCAGACAAACATTGTCCCGTAGAAGAGCGACCACACCATAAAATTATCGTTCCTTCATACGTGAGTAGTTAAAGCATTCCTGTACAGTACTCGCCGTTTGAAATCGAAAATTCACGCGAATAACGCGAATCCTCGTTAATTTCGTGAATTCGTTATAACTCGGTTCAAAATTGAGCTTTCGAGAATCCGAAATCGTCGGACACTATAAGAATGTGCTTTGATACTTTGGAAAAGCTCCATAGGATTGCGCCATGCACTCGATTTTCATCTCAAAAAGTAGTTGCTCGCATGTGATGTGTATATAATCCCGCTTATGCGGGCTGACCGCTACACACAAGAGAAGGGCCTCAAAACTTACCCCAGAATGCGCCACGTACTCAATCTCATCCACTACATTGTGAGATTAGATGAATGTTATTTTCCGAATTCTTAGATCTTCATTTCGTTTTCAAGCGCTTACTGGCTTTACGTGTTCCCTCTGCTCTCAATATCCCATCCTCTGTATATCAAGTGGAATCTTTGAACAGTTCTCAGCAGGCATAGTGGGCCTATTATGTGACATTTTCCATTTTCCAGAGGAGGCAGCATGACTATTTGCAGCAACAGCTCGCGAACCGAATAGCGACACATTATCCTCCCTGACCGTGGCCTACGAGATCACCTCGATGTGCTCAGCGATCCTATATAGAAACCTGGTCGCCAACGTGCGGCGATCATTCGTGTATGGCCCCAATCCTGCCCTCGTCGCACTGCCCCTCGTGCAGACAAGTCAGAATACGACTTCTTGCGCATATTTCCAAGACGAATCTCGGAGACGACTACCATGGACATGTTCGCCCCGGTTAGCTTCACGCCGCGCAAATTGCTAAATCGACAACTAGATATGCTACTTCCCCACGTTAACACAACTCTTGGGTTTGTGTCACCCGTTTTCAGCCGTCCCACTGCCCTTGCGCCCTTGGCCACTCGGCCACCGTTAGCCCCAAAATCTCAAAGTTCATTATTTCGATCCGAACTCTGTCTACTTGGTAATCTCGCATATACGACGCAACACAATCTGACATTCATTTTTGATTGCTCCGGTGTCATTGAACATTTATGGCGCGTTTGGCCCATTTGGACCGCACCACGGCCTGTTCACAATTTGCTCGCAATTCGTCATATGGGTTATTGCGGACTTGATTACGAAACCAAGACAAACGCTTTCTTCGCCTGCTGGCACAATTTGCTCGCCCGTTGCACGCCAACTCTTGGCGCAACGGCTGTTTCACACAAATCAGGGCCACTGAACTTCCGTCATTTTTGGAGTTATTAGGGGGTTTATGAACGAATCTCAATCCAGTTTTGAATCGTGTTCCAGCAAACCAATACTACACAGTCAGAGCGTACTCCTTAGGCACCTTCTGCACGACCGCCCGCGCGTTCCCGCAATTCACGACACCGTGAGAGAAGAGTTCATCGAACATCGGAAGACTTCACGACAGAGAAGGAACGGCCGGCGTCCGAACGTAATTCTTATCACTTCGATGCATTTTTCACACTAGGTCGGAAGCCTAACGGCCCCGTACATTCAGTTCTGCCGATGTTCGTGTTGGATAATGGCATCCAAAAAAATCTGATTACTTTCCCGAGGGCATGAACAGCGACGGCACTGCCATGCTGTTCGGCGGCCCTTTTCAACGGAAGGACGTGCGTCTGGCGCCTTGACCCCACCACCGATTTGTTCCACATACATTCTCTCATCACGCTCAGCTGACCGCTAGTTACGACATGAGGTATTTCCGCTTCCGTTAACGCAGCTCTTCTCCTATTCGTTGCTAAAATGCGGAAAATGTCACGTTAAAGAGGGGCAGACGTCAGACAGAGGAGGTGATGTTGGGCCGGGTCACACCGTCGGACGAAGATACGCTTCCTGGACTGGGTTTCTACTCTCTCTAACAAGACCGTAATTACGCGTGACACTGCGATCCTATTTGCTTCGCGCCTATCTTACCAGATTCTCCATTATCTGCACCATAACTGACATTCTTCCCTCTGACACTGGACAGCTCTCACATTAATGGGCCACGTAGTCCCTGCTTAGACACTTGTTTCAAAGATTCCACTTGATATACAGAGGATGGGATATTGAGAGCAGAGGGAACACGTAAAGCTAGTAAGCGCTTGAAAACGAAATGAAGATCTAAGAATTCGGAAAATAACATTCATCTAATCTCACAATGTAGTGGATGAGATTGAGTACGTGGCGCATTCTCGTGGCGTAAGTCTTTGTAGCGCTTTCTGTTGTCTGAGGCTCTGGATCCATCCCCCATAAGCGGGATTATTATTAAGCCATCACGTGGCGAGCAATATGCTGTCTTTGAGATGAATATCGTGTGCTGCGCGCAATTCCTATTATGGTATCAACGTAGAAGTATCAAGCATATTCTTATAGTGTCCGACGAGCTGAATTCAAAGAGATCTTCGGATTCTCGAAAGCTCAATTTTGAACCGAGTTATAACGAATTCACGAAAATTAACGAGGATTCGCGTTATTCGCGTGATTTTCGACTTCAAACGGCGAGTACTGTATTTGCTGAACGATGCGAGAAGACACTTTAGAGACGACGCAATTACTATCTCCGTCCGGAAATGACTACATCGTTCTTGACTTTGCTCTGCCTCGACTGCTGGCAGTATTAGAAGAGAATCATGGGAAGCCCTCTCGCCTGAATCATCAATATGTGATAACCATAGTGTTCAGTTATTGGAAGAAGTGAACTCTTAATACTTACTGCTTGGTGGGGCGCCGCGGCGGCCGCGACGGGCGCGCCGGTTGCGTCGGCCTCGGCACTTAAAGCACAAATCCGCTCCCCACTCCCTTTTGTCTTAGGGCAGAGCGGCCGGCTACAAAACCCCTCTCCTTCGAGTGGAAAGTGCTTTTCGTCTGAGGCGTCGCACCTTCAAAAGACCGTCTTAGAACAAGAACCGAAATTCGAACAGCAGTTAACCCTAGGAAGTCTGTTACTGATGCTTGCCGCTATGTAGGACCGCCCCGACTCTCGCATACAGGCTCACAATCTCAATCAATACAAATGAGATGATGAGACGCATAAAACGAATCCGCATACTCCGTCATTGTAGGATGCTGTTACTGCATTTCCGGAGCACCTATCGATTAAAACAGATCTTCTTACGCTCAACCTCTCAAACGTCTGCTTAATACTATCACTTATGTTCTGCTCTAAAGCACAGCCGCCTTCCGAGAAAAAACTCTATGCTAGAAGAAAACATGTCTAATTATCGAGAGCACTTTCGCGAGCTACAGCATTTTCATCCTTCATGTCAGATTGCCACGGATCTCTTTCACTGAGGGTCCTCTCTCACTGAAAGATCTCGAGCCGGTTGGTGGCGAGGCTACGTGGCGCGACCCCAGGTGGCGGATAGGGGGTAAATCGCGGACCAAAAGCCACCATGTACTTGCCCTGAGACGCAGGTGGATTCAGGGGATGGACTCCCTGTTTCTGTAGTGCTGTCCCCAGCCTGTTGTCGGATTTCACTATTTATGCTTTCTATGCATGGCTCATGCAGGCAGTTGCCGCCTGCCGTCGCTTTCTCCTGTGTTGGGGGGCCGCTTCGTGTGCTGTTGTGCAGTTGGCATTCCTGGCATGTCTGCACGCCAACAGCGCCCAACGGAACTGAGTGGGCATGGAGGCGATCTCGGGGCCGCCTCAAACAATAAGCCCCCGTGTAGCTCCGTTCAGGCATCACCTGTAGTCGAACTGAATCCGTCCCGATGATACTCGAAGTTGCCTCCGGCGCCGCTGGCCTACCAGCAACTCTCTCCTACTTTCCCCGCGCTCCCTGTCGGGTATTAGCGGTGGGCCGTGGATTATCCTTGATCGAGGGAACTGTAAGTCCTACTTCCATTTCATTTCGTTCAAGAGCTTTCGTCTGAAGAAGCTGACATCCGGGCGGCCGAATGTCCACTGCGCTGTCTCGCTCTGGGACGTCCCGGAGCATCAGTCTGCGAAAACCCGCTCCTTGTCCATAATCGGTCATCGCAAATCGCCCCATATTGAGTGTGTCGGATGCCACCTTATTCGATCCTATGGCGTTAACGGAGCCGGTTCCCTGATCTTCGATTTCAGCTTGGCGTCTTTATTTCGACTCCGGAATCCCCTCTGCACTCTGGAGTGTAGTAGGTTTACTACCCTCAGCCATTGTGCTCTACGCACGCGCGTTGGATACGTGCAATTCGCGCTGACCGCATGCTCGTCCTCTGCGCAGAGTCCAAGTCTCTGAGGCGTAGGTTAGGGCAGGAAGGACAGCGGAATCGAAGAGGTGGGCACGGAGCCGGATGTTCTTCGTCTTCTTCACTACTCCCTCGATGTTCTTGTACGCTCCCCAAGCCGCTCGTTTCCTCCTGCTCAGCTCTGGAGCTAGATCGTTCATCATATTGATTTCCCGACCTAGGTACACGTAGCTGGAGCATTCGGTGATGTTCGTTCCGTTGAGCGTGAATGGGGCATCAGGAACCAATCCGTTTCTCATAAACATCGTCTTCGTTAGGTTCAGCTGTAGACCAACCTTACCACAGGCGCAGTCGAAATCAGCCAGCATTCGCTCCGCTTGCTCGATGTTCGGCGTTATAAGAACGATGTCGTCAGCAAAACGAAGGTGGTGTAGTTGCCGGCCGTCGACCTTCACTCCCATGTCTTCCCATTCCAGTTGACGCATGACGTTCTCGAGAGCGGCGCTGAAGAGTTTGGGCGAGATGGTGTCGCCCTGTCGGACCCCTCTCTTGACGTCGATGATGACCTCCTTGTAGAATGGTGAGATTCTGGTCGTAAAGTTGCTGTAGAGCTCACGAAGAATCTTGATGTACTGAGTAGGGACGCCCTGGTTGCCCAAGGCTTCGATGACCGCTTCTGTCTCCACAGAGTCGAAGGCCTTCTTCAAGTCGATGAACGTGAGACAAAGCGGCATCTTGTACTCGTAAAGTATCGTATTCTGCATGATATGGTCGATCAATATGATGAACGATCTAGCTCCAGAGCTGAGCAGGAGGAAACGAGCGGCTTGGGGAGCGTACAAGAACATCGAGGGAGTAGTGAAGAAGACGAAGAACATCCGGCTCCGTGCCCACCTCTTCGATTCCGCTGTCCTTCCTGCCCTAACCTACGCCTCAGAGACTTGGACTCTCTGCGCAGGCAGGACGAAGTTATACGAGCTGTCGAGAGGACGATGCTAGGAGTAACCCTATACACGCAAGTGCAGAGGGGAATCCGGAGTGCCGGAACTACGCCAACGATCGAAGATCAGGGACGCTGCCGTTTTCGCCAAGGAATCGAAGATAAGGTGGGCCGGACACGTCATGCGATTTTGCGATGACCGTTGGACCAGAGCGGTTACCGACTGGATCCCTCGGGACGTCAAACGAACACCTGGACGACCGCCGGCCCGATGGTCAGACTTCTTCACGAAAGCTCTGAACGAAAGGAATGAAGACATCGTGTCCCTCGAGCGAGGAGGGTCCACTGGACAACTCTTGCACGCGACAGGGACGAATGGAGACGTTGCTGGCGCCCGCTCGAGCAATTCGATGATCAACGGGACGACAGGTGATACAGGTGATATGATGCGGCTCGCATTCTGAATCGAGGTTTGCGCCACTTTCCAATAGAAACGCTAACACAGCTACTACTGACGCTATTCGTTTTACGATTGATGAAGGAGCTCTGTATTCGATCCGGCTAGCTTAAATCTCCTTCTTCTCAATTTCTGCCCAGCTGTGCCAGGCAAATAATTGCACATAACCCGTAGGACTTGTTGCCCACGAATCGCACTTATATAGGGTTATGGTCAGTAAATAGCTACATGTTGCACCATACCTTGGCACTTAAAAAGATAAAAAATGATGCATGGGTTACCCATTGATTTCCTCTCAAGCATTCTTGTTCATGTTTAGATGAAGCGTTATGCGGTTATAGGCTAATAGAATGGGTGGGTCCCGTGAATGTGGCTATGTTTTGGTCCTTGCAGTCATAGTTGGTTGAGCTGACAATGATCTCGAAGTTATGAGGCTAAGACGGTGTCGATGCGATTGATCCACACGTAGATGTGGTACAAGCTCTTGCCACTACACCGTTTTAACAATTGCTAAGAAAAAGTTGATTACGGGTCGCTTTTGGTGGTGGAAACACCACAGACGTCTGTAGAGCTTCCCAAGTTTTCATTTTTAAACGGTTAACTGACGAACTGTTTTTGCTTTCCTCGACGCAAGAGATTCGGGAAAGGCATTGTTTTAAGCTTGGTCGCCGTTGCATAACAATGTAATGCACTGAGGCCACAGAATGCTTTTATATGTCTTATATTACCGATGAAAGTCAAAGTTGGGTTGCGAACAGGGCGGGGAGGCGGCGCAAGGCCTCCTGTTCGATCTGTATCTCAGGCGGGACTTAGTGTATTCTGACAGGTCTGTCACTGGTATTTCGAACTGCGGCTACGTTGCAAGCGAGAACAATAGCAACTGTCTTATGAGTAACCTTAGGCCGATCGTCATTACTTGTGCGAATCGAGCGATGTCGCGCGAAATATCAGCAAACGCAGCGAATTCGAACTAGGTACCAGCGAATCGAACTAGGTACCAGCGAATCTTGCATAAAGCTTGAAACTAGGGTGTTAGGCTAGGTTTTGAGTGAGTGTGTGGTTGCCGTCGGACAAAGAGCCTTTGGTGAGGCCACACAACCTCCGAATTTCGCAATCTCGCGTTTTACTCCCCTATTTCGCCCGCGATAGGTACTCGTTGATTGGTTTACAAGGAGTAATTAAATTATTCGATCATTTCTATTACCTTGAACCTTACTTTCAGGGCGCCCCCTGCAGATTCTTCGCAGTAGTTTTCGATGCGGGATCAATGGGTAGAAGACTGCATCGATACAAATACTTTCATATTACGGACGGTATATGGATTTTTTCAAAGTTGAAGAGAGAGATTGTGTTCGAAGGTGAGAATGTGCAGATTTCATTTGAGAAGTATTGGAGTTGGTGTTGATTGGTTTGATTTCTCGAATTAATAATGAACGAGGGAGGATTAGAAAGAAATTTTACTTTTGATTTGTTCATTTCATCCTTATATTTATAAAGCGCTAACTTTGTGTGTCGGTTTGTGTATCTGTGTGTGTGTGTGTATGTATGTGTGTCCGTCCGCAAAATGAAGTGAGTGAGAAGGAAGCTCATGGGATAAACAAACCGCTAACAAATCGGGTAGCTTACAGGATTTGAGATATCAATGTTTTGTAGCAGGATAGTTGTGATAACACTCTTAGGGCTATATAAACACCTGCTTAGCACACTTCCGTTCATTCCACATGGTGCTGCAGTGGCAGCTGGAGGGCAGTGGAGAGAGGAAGGGAGGATGAGGAAGGGAAGCGAAAAATCTACCGTCATATCATGATTGTGTCCCTTCTACTGTTTGAAACACCATTGTGTTGCATACGCGGTCAACGTTCCACGACGGGTGTTGAAATACCCAATCCCCACGAAAATTCACACAGACCGCACTTGTCAAGGAGGAAGAACCCATATCGATGGATATGAACAGAGGGAAGTAGAAGAAATTTTACTTTTGATTGTTCATTTCAAAAATATTTATTATAAATTGAAAGTAGGCTATGATCAGTGATGTTGGTCGTAGCAGCTGTGCTAATTTTGGGGTCATATTACTTGTTCCAGAAGGGGTTTTCGCTCTTATTGCCAAAATTTCGTCATTTGCTTCTCTCTCTTTGGGCTTAGATTTAGTGCTAAGGAACCATTTTTCACTTGTGAGATCTATCTTATTCTCGTATTCCATTGCTTGATGTTTTCAGCCCCCAGCTCTTCTTCGTCAGATTTCTTGGTTTTCGTTGTCGTTCAGTACTGCTGCCAGTTCTCTCACGTCCTACAATTGCGGATAAAAGTATATAGTTTGTCTGTGAGTTTCAAGTTTTACATCAAAATGGTTTCGCTTTCAGCTTTTCTAAATTTTATATTTTTACAGGCTGCCTGTGCAACATTTTTTACTATCATGGCTTATAAAACATCTATCACACTATGCTTTACTCCATTTTGTTGGTCTTCCTTCGATGTTCGCCATTTGTGCGACGTCGAGTTTTTTTCATCCCCCTGCCGACCATTCATCAGATGCTAGTACTTTCTACTTGGCTTGTAAAGGCTATATATAAAGTAGTCATTTAAGATGTGAAAAACTTGTTTTTGTTTGTAGAAGCCAACTCTTATCAGCCCTGTATGTTTTTACAATATTTCCAACCATTTAACAAGCGTTTCATGTACCTTTGCAGCTGAGTGAAATCTTCCCTCGACCTGGGGTCGTAAGGTATGCTTTCCCGAAGGGTTAGGGGACGAAAATCCCTTTAAATTTTTTGTTTTGAACGATACTGTTTCTTCATTTTCAGTGCATGTTTACTTTAACCTACACACATACATTAAATGTAGGCCCTTTATCAGGACAATCCCAGTTGGGAAGACAGAAAATTTAAAGGATTTTCGTCCCCCAACCCTTTGGGGAAGCATACCTCACGGCCACTGATGACTCGTCGCTTGTCTCGAAAACAGCGTATGCTTCTTGTAGTAGCCCATATTGTTAGCACTGACTGCCCATTATCTGAGAAAAATGCACCATAAAGTTATTCAATTTTCGTTTTGTTCAAGCCTTTCTCATGGTTACGATGTGCACCATCAGTCTCCTTGACATTTTTATCTAATGTTTCAGTTTGCAGGCTTTAAAAAAGCTATATTAATTCTTGTTACAGTACATCGTTGCATTTGAGTTTCAACGAAATTGAAGTAAGCTGTCAGTAACACAGTCAAACAAAGCTTTTGTGGGAGGCAGTTGATGGAATTTTGTGGGAGGCAGTTGATGGAATGTCATTTTTGGTGAAGCATCGCTCCAGTTCCTAACGTGCTTGCATTATGCTGTCAAAGCATTCAACTCCGTGAAGTGACCTCGCCCAATCCCTCTCCCCTCGCTGGTGCGACTAGTTGGGAGCGTACGTAGCAACATTCAATGGTAATAAGCATAAGACTCATGTGAAGCTTTCAAGAATTTGACGTACCCCATAAATGATTATAGTTGCGATCAGTCCCCACAATAGCTGTAAAAGTTTGAACTGTGTGAAATGGACGGTTTCCATTCAGAGGGGATGTCAGAAGGAAAACTGAGAATGTTCATGGAAAGGTCTCATTAATGCAAACACAAAGAGAACATTGTAAGTTTTAAGCGTTGAACGAGTTGACACTCGAGAAAATATGACAGTAGGCTAATCATTTTATGCATTTTTTGCTACGGAAAGAACGCTTGCTCATGATGCACAGTGGAGTTTTTGAACTACATAATAGAAACCTGAACTTGGCCGTCAAGTTTCTATTTTTT
>MU870683.1:14520-28695 GCA_036418205.1 Ostertagia ostertagi | reverse complement strand
GGTATGCTTCCGTTCTCTTGGGTCGCAAGCCTCAGACCTAACAACCCACACTTTGACGTTTCCATTGCACTGTTGGATGGGCTCTGCACTTTCAACTAGCACCTCACAATAACAACAATTTATACATAATAGAAGACACGGCCTCTACTAATACATTGACGTAACATCAGCAAGTTGTTGTCATCAAAACAATACCCTCGCACGATTTGGTGAGGTGTAGGCGATCAATAATGAAATTGTGGATGCCGAGTTGACTGCAAATGAGAAAGAAAGCAAAGAAATCGTCGATGAGGCCCTAACAAGGACTCCTCTTCCCCCTTGAAAAGGAGGGGTGTGGCCGGACGAGCGGTCCGAACTGGCTGCTCCGAAGTATTTGGCTGGCTCATGAGCAAGAAATTCGGCTGCAACAGCTTTAGAGACGCATCCGAACTAATCATTTGGAAACAGATCAACATGACCACGACTCTTTTTTTCGGTCTGAGTTCCCCTTGAGTACTGATTAGGGTTATGGAACCCTGAAATATTGGCGATGGCTTCGCCGTTGATTCTGGCCCAGTCAAACAAGACGAAATAATCTCAACCGGCCCCAATGGTAGCTACAAGTCGCAAGCGGAGAACTGTCCTCTGATATTAATCCGCGACAAGAGGTTAGTGCAAAACTGCTGAACCGACGAAAGGGGACAGTTTGACATGACGATAGGGCGATGGCCAGAAGAGGGCCGTGCCGCGAAAGGATTAGGATAGAAAGTGGTCCGCACCGCAGGAGAAGAGGTGTCAGAAGGGTCGGGCCACTCTGATCGGTGCCACAGGATGGCTGCGGTTTACCGTTCAATCACAGTGGTAAATACTATGATAGGTGCCAGCAAAACGCGGAAGAATGATCAGAGAACCTCATCCTTATCCAGGTATGTGATATGAAGCAATATTTCTGTCTGTTTTTTGCTTGTAAGTTACGAAATTCAGCACAATCGGAGGGATCACCTAGAGGCCTCAGATACCTAGAAGAGGTGCGGCATCTACGTAGCCTACCAAATCTAAGTGACGCCCCGCCTACAGTGGGCGGATGAAGTCCCGAAATATACAGGGTCGAAGGCAAAAATTACTATTTTGGCTCCTGGAACAACTCAAAAAATCTTGAAAATGGATAAGGATAAATGATTAATGAATAAGCAACTGACTGATGCATGCAATAAAAAGCCCACCAGTGAGTGGTAGGTGTTCTAACTGGACAGCGCTTAGTGCAAAAATCTAGACTTCGATTGTAGCCCAATTCATAGGTGTTGTAGAAACCACAAGAATTTTGGTATGGGCGATGTTCAAAGTGTGCTTAGCAGGCTAGAAAAGGGTGATGCCCATCCATAGTAGGTGGAGTGGTGCTAAAGAATCCAATAGGGTGCTGCTAAAGAATGCACAGCTGTTTTCGAGAGCCTCTCTATGACCGTAAAAAACGAAAACGAGCGATCAAAATTGGGGCGAAAAACTCAAGCCAACAAGGTAAGCATAAGCAATCCGCCATTCGAAATGGGATGTATCCCAAGAAAGGTGCCTTGAGTTGATGAGTTCAAGTCTGCTTTCGTTATCCAACGAAGGACTTCCTGGGTAAAGTAATGAAGCAGCTGGTTTTTAGTGCGAAAGCCGGAAATTTGTCCACATAGTTGTGAAAAGAGCAAACCAAGAAATCGCAGTGGAGTCTATCCCACGACCTTTTATCAGTGAATCAGGGTATCTGCCGCTGTACTTTTTGGAATTCTTCCAGGAAGTCGTCACAGTACGAAAGCAGATTTGAGCTCAGCGTTACCAGGCCATGTGGTTCTGTAGATGTGCGTATATCCAGATCATTTTGGACTGACCACAATGAACCATCACTTGCACGAGAGGAAAGCGAATGCGTCATCGGCATAGGAAACTGTGAGAGCGAGGGTTTCGGAGTACCGCAGTCTCCTGAATAAGAACACCCACTCAAAAAGAGAGGGTTGGGCTACCGCTTGTATCTATCTACCTTAGATGAATATATGTATAAGATAGGCAGCGTATGGCTTTTGTGGTTATTTATTGTCCTGAAGAAAAAAGCGAATTTGAAAAATTTTAATATTGCATAAGCAAAGTCGAAATATTTCATAACGAAAAAGCGAGCGTATTTGACCGTCCTTCTTTTCAAAAATCAAGGAGCTCTTATTTACAAGATCTAAGGGCGCTTTGAAGTGTGTGCAGATTGGTCAACTTTGAGGATGAAAATGCACGAAACCTTTTCTGACAAATTCAACGCGTCAAAACTTTCCCCAAAGGGACATGAACCTGGTAGGACTTTTATGTTTATCCTTAGCGGGCGAGCACCAATAGAGGTCACACTGTTCCTGGAAGAGGTGCGCAGAACTGAGGGCATCTTGAACACATTTCGATGGAATACTCTTATTGAAACCCAAGGGACCGCTTGTTAATGGTCAAGAGCTGCGTAAAGAAAGCGAACGAAGTCGGACTAATGACGGAGACGAACGAAAGTTGTTTGGGAAAATTCTAGCCGCTATTTGTTTTGCTAGTCTCGATGGTGTTTCAGTACAATTCTTGGAAGGCACGACATACTGACCGAGTCCGATCTGAAGCGAAGCTCCAAGTACAACGAAAATTTCTCGAGGTAACGGTTCTTCGAACTGTTGATATTTTCAAGCCAATCAATTCGAAGTCCATAGTTCCCCGCTTGCTCTAATAAGTAACACCTGCATATGTTCCACAAGAACAATGCTGGGTTGTGAACCAAAGGTTCGTCCCAAGCGGGACTCGAACCCGCACCAACCACGGGACTAAAACATTCGCAAGGCGAACTGCGGCCAAAAACAGCAGCTATCAAGCAAAAACAAGTAAAAAAAAACCTACGTATATATTTTTATATTCACTTTACAGACGAGCGGAGATAATTATTGGGCTAAAGAGTCAAGCAGAGTACGATTTCAAAACTAAACGCTGAACGAAATTGTCCGCCGAATTGATAGCGCATAGAGTGAGTCTTGCTTGGAGTCAGAATGCTTCGAGGGCTCTCCGCCCTCGCAACCCGACGTGGACATTTCAGTCACAAGCAAAGAGCCGACCTACTGCTGGAAACTTACAAAAGCTACCTTTCAAGGAGCCCTTTTTCTGTTCATGTGTAAGCACCCCCCCCCCGTAACAAATATGAAGAACGATGGCACAGCACTCGGCGTTGTTCTACCCCGTTTTGGCCTGCGCCACACATTCTACTTCTACACAGGATCGTAGCGGTCATTTGAATGCGGCTTGGCTTTGCAATGATCTGCGGGGGTCAGCAAATGTATGAGACAGTGCTTTTGTTTCATCGCAGACAGGTTTGCTACCGACAGACCGATCCCAGAGGCATGGAAAACATGGTGGGCCCCAATGGCGCACGACCGAAAATTTGATTCGCAGATCACGCACATGGCACGGAGCGCTAAAGGGCATTACTCCACTCCCGCCCTGGAACGGTCATGCAAATAGCATATATTAGAATGTGAAGAGATGATGGGTTTTGCGTCGTGCCAATATAAAAATGTTTATGACCTCTCTCACATGGTCTTGATAGCCCCCTTCCCTCTCTGGACAATAGGAGCAGCAAAACAATGAAAGAAATCTAGAGCCACGACATGTTATCTGCTGGCACGACTACGACGCAGCGCTATACGAAGTTATTACGGCATTCATCTTTCAGACGACCGGAAAGAGTCTGGTCTGAGCGATAAATCTTCCAAGGAGCATGAATTCGATTTTCTCAAGAATTGACTTTTTGTAAAATTCTTAAATACAATTTCTAACCTCTGAGGTTTCTACCTACACAGACCACCAGGAACTCTCTGCACCTCGGTAACACCTTCTCTTATATAGAGAGGGGTGCGGTTGGAACAAGAAAGGAAGCACTCTTTTCCACATTCAAAACGGAATTATTTACTTTTTGCGAAATATGAACCGAATGAGCCCAACTGAATATTGAAGAGCACATTCTAATCTATCAAAAAGCTACATAACAGCCTTCTACACCGACGACATCAGAAGATTTTCCCACGGAAACATGGTTCACGGTACGAGCTCAACGAGGTCGTCGAGGTACCATTTACGACGTCCTGAAACGCTGGTCAAAAGCGGTCTTGCACAGTCACAGCTAGTGTCTCTGAGAAGCTATTCACCAGTAACCGATTGAAGAAATTATGTAGCAGCTTCAGGTTAGAGCAATAGGCTTTCTTGAGCTCGACGATGATGGCAGATGAGGTCATATTCTACACGAAGAAGGTCCCTTGAATATCGATACCGACTGAGGGTTTTCTAGTCTATTGGGGTTGTCTTCAGGATTGTTAGAAGCTTCGAGGGATCGATCTCAATGTTCTCGACTTTTTCAGGCTCTGAAGAAGGCGAAGAAAGCCGAAACGTCAGCCTTGTTAAGTACTACAATCTTGGAGAGGCTTCAATAAACTATAAGACAGAAGAAGATTCTGTTTTTTCTTATGGGGTGGGGACATTTAAGGAATTCTTTGCCGTAAAACTGTCATCAACAGCGGCACCAGTTCCAGCAAAACGTTTAATGATGTGCGCAATACGTGAAGTGACTCGTTTTTTGGCCCCTACCCCCCCCCCTGTAGATTGAAATTTTCAATTGGAGGAAAATGGACACTCATTTATTACGAAATTCATAACTAACTTACAGTGGGACTTCATTCAAAACAGAAAGAAAAATCGAGGACAGCAACTAATCGCCTTTGCAAATCATTCAGTGATTACAAAATTCAATTTTTCAAGAGCAGTCGTCTCGTTTTTCCGTTTTATGCACATGCGAGTTTTCATCAATCGGGTTAGCGTTCTTCGAAGACAACTTTTTGGAATCTAAAAATTCCATAAAAAATTGCGATAGTTAAGCTTACTAAAAGACGTGGTTCTGACCGGGTCAACAACACCTCCCTTTGTTGCTCAACGGCCTTTGAATACGACGATTCAATCGAAACGTTAGGCCACTGAAATAAATGTTCACGAAACAACCTCTCAAGGCACAAAAAAATTATCGAAGTCCTCTTGCTTTTTTTCTAAGGTTTTCGGGCTATATACTTTTTCTACACGCAAGCTCCCAACTTTGAGGTGATAGCAACATTTTTCAAAACTTTGGTAAAAAAAACCTTTTGTCGCGAGCTTACTTTCTTGCTCCATAGCTTGTCAAGAAAACATCGAATTTACTGTAGGACAACATTTGTGCGCATAAACAATTGAATGTAGTCCTTTTGCACTAAATAATACCTTCGCTCTCTGGATTTAGAGGCACGGAGGCATTTTCTACATTTTCTAGTTGTGGCGGAAGTGTGTGTAGTGGCAAGTGGCACGCTTACCACGCGAGCGGTCCGGGGATCAAATCCTGGGTCGTGAGGGCCAACCAAGCCTTCCATCCCTCCGGGGTCGGTTAATTGGTACCAGACTTGTCTGGGAGGATAAAAACACTGACTTGTACATCGGCTGGCCCCCGCAAGTCATTGTATAGGCCACATCGCATTCAAACGCCACTACGAATGTATTGGGTTGTCCGGAAAGTTCCCGCCGTTTTTATAGCTCACTTTTGAGTGCTTTATTTCTGGGTCACTTTCGAGAAACTGCTAATGCTTTATATATCTTCAGAAAGCGCATTTCTCGCTCTATCTATATCTACTGTTTTCAACCCTGAACCACTTTTCCAATTTTTCTTTGAAGTCTTGAATACAACCTACTCAACAGCCTGCTTTGCACTAGTTTCTTGTTTCCCTCAAACTTGCTCGGAAATGTGCGGAAGCAAGTTGCGATATCAACTGAGCATTTGGTTCTGAGTCCACAAAAAATACGCTGTGCAGTCGTAATTCAAAATGGCTTTCCTCGCGATGTTGAAAGCTTCGAAGGAGATTAGTGATATCGGAGACTGATAAAGATCAGCTGAGGGTTTTGGCCAAATCAAATCTGCATGAAACTGTTGAAAAGCTGCTTCTGAATTGGGCGTAACCGACACAAGGTTTTCAAACATAGCAGTGAGGGTAAAAACCCAAAGAAGTCGAAAATTGGGTGCCGCCGAGCATTTTTCCCACTGTTGCGCAGCCCCATCTCGCACTTCCAGCACTGCACAAGTTGAACTAGCTGAGCTACAAAATTGTGCTGCAAATATTTTACACACTAGACCTATTGCTTACCAACTATCACTTTTCTAACCACCTGGAAGGTCTACTTATAGAGATTGAGCATTGAAACCAACATGGTGGTGAAACGACCTTCGCCGAGTTCTTAGCTCACAGAACTCCAGCACTTCCAACATCCGGATCAGTAAACTCATTTCTTGTAGGCAAAGGTATGGGATTGTAATAGTTTTTATTTCGAGCAAAGGCGCTTCGTTTGAACCGAGATATGCGCTTTTGAATTTGAGAGTCAAAATCGGCGGAAACTTTCCGGACAACCCAATACAAATGGAAGTAGAATGCGTGCCGCATCCCAAAAAGGGATTGATCAACGGCAAATGCTTTATCCTTCTTTTATCATTACTTGTGGAAGGAAATCATTTCGTAATCATGTAACGCTCTAAGCGTTGCTTCCTAGCTGCTGCCTACGTTCACTTCAAGTACATTTTACTATTACAAATACATGCAGGAAAGGATTGAGAAAGGGAATGAACCTGAAAAAAAGACTCGGCATTGCATATCTCTTTCACAACTTCACCCATAAGTTCCACACGCTTTCCGTCGTGGGTCCTTGGCCAGACATCAGGCCAGGAATAGCCCCACACTCCCCGTTAGCAACACCTCCCCGTTGGCCTTTGCACAACATACGATTGACCCAGCCTCCGAATGTCATTGAAGACGCCAAAGACATTCAGTAGGCAGAAATTTGAAAAGCCGTTAGCAAAAATATTAAACAATAGTTGACCGGGAAATTTATGGTATTTTTGGCAAAATAAGACCGAAAACCTTGTCTAGTATTTTCGGTCCAATATTTTGGCCCAACTCCGCATCGCTATGATTTTGCAGGACCGCTTGGGCAAGAGCTAAGCAAGTTTCCAGAGATAGAGAAACAGCTTCTTTGCGAAGTAGCACCAATTGATATTATTTTATCGTATTTATTATTACTTTTTTTTGAAATTTATTACCATAGCCATTACCATTTCATCACTGACTCATCGTGTTTCCGCATTTTTAGAAGTTGGAGGAAATGTGTCCTGCACTTTCGCAGCTCTGGGAACGCCAAACAATAACCTAAAGGGATGGAAGATAGCTCAGGCAGCATCTGAAGTCGACACAGGTTTCCACAAAAGCGGTTTCAAGGCATTTGTTGCGATTGGGAGCTTATTTTCAAGGACGAAGCAGTCATAAATACAAGGGATCTCCCATCAGCTTGCATATTCATTTAGATTTCACATGAGGGTTACTATGTTCTGTTCTTTCTGAAGTCGCACCAGGCGATTCACCCTGAATGCAATTCGTTTGAAAGGGGATGTGCATATGTGCTAGTAATTATCCATAAATCCAATTATTCATCCATATAAAAGGACTGGTGTTGGGAAAATTACGCAAGGATTATCCGCAATTCCGTTACAGGCTTTCTAAACCTGTAACGGATCATGTGAATGAAGGTAAATGAAGTACGAAGCCACAGCTGAAGCTACTACACTAATCGAGTTTGAAAACCACTGCACATGATTACGATTGAGGAGAAGGATCTCATCGAACAACCATGCATTTCTGGTCTGTATGGAAACTATTAATGTAGGAAATTCCCCATTTAACGAAGACAGCCCATAGTACTCAATAACCGTATCGTCACGATGAGCGAGGAATGATTCACATTCATAGAGGAGAAGAGCATGGTTCACTGATGACTGCCTTACCTGCCCTAGGAACGTTGTTCGATACTATTCAACTCGATATGTGCAAGCTCAACTGAAGTTCTGCACCTCGTTCCATTTGAGCGATCCTTCGCAGGCACAAATGGTCTCTTTAGGTTCAATTCCAACAGCCATTCTGTTTCATTGCATGAGAATAATTGAATTTGCGAATAATTTCCAGCATATGTGTATGTCTTGCATAAGGAAACTGCTGAATATGAGGATGAGATTTCTTCAGCGAAAGGGGAAATGGGTGTGAAAGCATGGGAATACGACTTGTGTCACAAATAGCGACTCAAAATGGTCGAAATACGTGAGCGTTGGAGAAGACAACTAAGGATATGTGAAGATTTCAACAACTGAGGCCTGTGATGAGATTTGTCTTCTGCACGCAGAAGCATGCGTTGGAGTCTTCCATAGATAACAGTATGGTGGAAGCCGGATGTTCGAACATAGCCACAATACATGGGATTTGACGAGACCAGAATGAGACCAGCGAGGCTATCTGCCCGCTGTTCACGTGACTAAAAAAGTTTTTTGGAGCACGCAATAGCAGAGAAATTGTTGGTGTTGGTGTCGTTGTCAGCACGCACTTGGCCATTAACATTGATTCACAGAACATCAACTACCAGGAAATGTGGTGAGATTTCCGCTACGACAATATCCTTCGCGCATTATAATTATTAGAAACGATGGGCCACAGCATACAACACTTCGGAATTTTTCGAAGTTAGAAAACCACTGAAACGTTTATTCTGGAGTCAACTCAGGGAAATTCCAAGGACATCTGGAAGCTTGTTACAATGATTGCTGTTACAGACAGATAAATTAGAGTGTATATAACAATAAAGCTGACCAGGAATTGAGAAAGAGGCGAGACGGAACTTGTAAAGAGGCTAGAGGCGATCACTAGGAGACAGGATTTAAAGCGCAATAGGAGAAGCATAAAGGCCATTTGCAGTAGAGGATTCTGTTTCCGCGCTGCTAGAAAGACTTAGCATGTCCTACGGCATTTCATGGTCACGTCGCAGCGAAACGCATTATTCTTCAGATAGGGTTGTAAGGCCCAAAGCTTAAATAAAGCTAAATCTAAGTCTCTAGTCTCTCGAAGCAAACACCCCAGATCGATTTATGTGGGAGTCACATTGATTATATAAGTTGCGGACTGCCTGACTGTTGGACAAATAAGGAAATGGGAGCAAAAAAAACGTTGTTGCGAGCCAAAACCAAAATTCTTTGAAAAAGGTCAGGGGTGAGGACAGCGGGCGAATTTTCTATACGAACTTAGCCTGCTCCGGTTCCAATGCTGATCTGGGTAAGCCCTAGCCGCCATTGGTCGAGCACTTATCGAGCCTAGTGACACTCCTGTGAAACTCGTGTGTTACTCCATCACCACCCAGCTGAATTAGTCGTCGACAGACTCTGCTGGGTTGGGGGGACACTGTGCTTTGGATTCCGGAACAAAACTTGCGGTAATTTTCGCAGAGCCATAGTTCGCCTACTCTTAGGGCAAGACCAGTTCAAATCACCGCCCAGCAATTAGAAGCTCGCTAATTCTGCATTATATTTTCGCACGATCGCTTGTTGAAAAAAAAGTCAGTGAGTAAGTCCGCTTTTCTTCCATGTTCAAAGTAGTATAGCAATCTTAGGGGAAGGCAAATCTCTTGGTTTTCGATGTTTTCTTTTTATTGCTATAGATTGCTTATGAAGGAGTTTACGACCTCTGAGTGCGTAGCCTCAACAAACAGAACAAAACTTACCGTAATATTTTTGGATGAGGATCACTTCGCGGACATAATATTGATAGGTTCCCAAAATTTCAATGCTATTCCATGGGTGGCAGGAGTTCAACACTTTTGCTCCACATTTGCAGAATCAGCTTTTTCTGATGAAATCATATCCGGTTTCAAAATGCTACAACTGGGTCAATTGATCTGCCCTAACCAGCGAAAGCATTATTCAGCGACCTTTTGCGTGAGATAGGGGGCACATTACGGGACCAGACCCACTGCTTATTTTTTTCGAAATCCTCTAAAAACATTAAAGGAGCCCTGGTCGATTTCTTTCGGTCACAAAATTTTGGCATTTTGAAGTTAAAAGTTTCTTAGAATTCGCGCAAATGATCTTATGCAAAACGATGGAATGTCGAGTGCTACATAATTGAGAACCAACCAGAACTGTTTGTTAATATTAGGCTATTTGATTAAAAATATGGTGAAAACGTTGTCACACTAAAGTGAGGCCGTTTCGGTATTCACAACTTTTTACAGTTATTTTTTTTTATCAAAGTCCATTTGTAAGAGTTACTGGCTGTCCTAGTTATGAATATGCCGTCAGTGTTCAGGCTAACTCCATTTTGCGCTAATTTTGGAAACGTCAACTCGAAATGCAAAAATTTGTCACCACGAGGAATCGAACTAGGGACCCCTTTTCTGGTATTCAGAGGGCCGTTCAGGAAAAATTAACATGGTTCTGTGGTTCCCGCATGTGCCCCTATATCATGCAAAAGACCGTTTTCAAAAAGCTTGGCACGCCCTGAAAGACACTCCTGGTAGGCGCGCCCCCCCAACCCAGAGCCAACTGCCAAACATCAATCACGTTTTTTCAAATGCTCACCTCTCACACAGGTAGCCACCACTGATGACCACCGCTACGTGACGCTTTGGAAGAAAGCCGTATTGAAGAGTTTCTTTGGTGTCATGCTTAACCTTCTCCACGATCCCAAGACGCGCCTCCACCGGAGCTGCGAAGCATCATGCATTAGGCGTAGATTAGAATCCTCTTGAATAGCCTCACACGCACTTTTTCAATTCAAACTCGTCATAGCTCTTTGAATACATTTTGTGCTATGCAATAGCGTTTTGTTCAGGTGACTGTTTATCCTGCAAACAGGTGTGATACCAATCAAACCTTTGGCGACAGTGGCACCCTTACAATTTTGTTCTTTGCACACTCAAAACATTTTTAACCTCTCTATATTATAAGCGAGCTTCATAATGGCTTTTTAACAGGATCACGAAAAATGATGAATAAGAGCGGACTCGTGGGAGATTTTATTAGAATGTGGCATTTAGCCCGTTAACATGTCAACAGGGGTTTTCTCTTGATTAAAGGAATCTTGCGCGGAAAAATCATGATTCTATTTCAGCCATAAATCACTGGCTTGAGACTCATTATCCACGATAATAGTGAAAAGAACCTGAAGTATTGCTTTCGTTTTGATTAGAAATTCGAAAACTCGAAAAGGCTGCTACGCGTTCGAATTGCCCACGGACGTCTTTCACGAATGCTGGCGACGGGGATGCTCAAACTTGGTTCTTGGAGTGCATTCACTAGAAGCTCTTTCTGGCCTTCTGCTTCGTTGCATTCACATCTTACACTTCTACTCCATCCTATTCCATCGATCGATTTGTCTCCACTCTCCGAAATCGCGCGCTTTAACCCGATTCTCTCATTGCGTCGCCTGGTACGTAGCCGGCCAAACGCCGTCTTCTTTCCATGCCTCGCCTGGCTCTGCCTCCTGGTCCTTCGATGGTCCATAACGTGTAGTTTTTGTACGTTTGTTTCTCTTCAGAAACCGAATCTTCATGCGTGAAACTTTGTGTGCTATTTCCAGTGATCACAACTGACATATTATATGTTAGTGCAAGAGATTTTCCGCGCAAGATTCCTTGCTGTAATACTAATCAGTTTAGTTCGGTTCTTTTTACGGCTCTTCAAAAACGCGGGAGGATGCGGACCACTACCATATGAACTATAGTCTTACCATTCCAGCTCTTAAATACGATTTCCCTACAAACTCCAATTCGCCAACAATACCACTATATTTAGCCTTGCTTAACGTCAAAAACAGACGTTTGGAATCCCACCGGGCCTGTTACGGCGGCAAATCCGGCTAGGGTGTCGTCCAAAGGGTTGACGGAAAGGATGGAAGCACTCAGTAAGGACGCTTTGCGAGTGAGCGATTTTACACTAAATACGTCTGAGAGAAGGCGGCTCTACATGCCACATAAACACCTTCGCACCTGAGTAGACCCATACGCAGTTTCCAAGTAATCGCATAAGGATAAAACACTGCATATTTCGTAATCTGGAATATTTATTTAGTGCATCAGAACATTGTAGGCTGAGAAATTAGCTCAATCGCTAAACGTGTACGATCTTCTGTTACGAGTTCATGCTCCATGATAAAATTCATGACTCGCTTCCTGCAGAACTTCCATGAAGAGAGTAGGACGCAAATGCGACACAACAGAATTTCTTTAGACTTTAATTGATTCTTAGCACTCGGGTGGTGCTCTGGATTACATACCAAAACCTCATCATATCAAAGTTCCACCATAAATTGGAGGTCGAGTAAGCGAAAGGATACCCTGTAGAGACGAAGGTGCTGGCGGTGCCCGTTCCACAGCAAACGGCGTCCCCTTAGCGATCTAGGACGTACCTGTTAAGGATGAAGTCTCACACGCTCATCAACTGGTTTTATCCTCGCGTCGGACTATGGCCTCTAACTGTTTGAGCATGGGTGTATAGCAGAATTCACGATAATGACGTCAGCCTATGCCAACGCGAGAAATCGACAGGGCAATTGAGTTTCCCATTTTGTGAGATCCAGTCGTTTTGCTTCTTTTCCATCGTCTCTGCATCATTGGTCACCTCTACATTTATTCAAATGAGACCAATCCACAACCATTAAAATCCCGTCATTGATGGACAGTGTAGTAGGGTCGGTCACCAGTGCATATTGTGTGTAATGTTCCTCTGACAACCAAATTTACTTCATAGAAACAGGTTGGCTTTCCAGTAGCAAACCAAGCGCATCGTAGAAAAAACTATTGAGCCAGACCTGCGCCGACGAATAGACGTTTGTTAATGCGCGGGAGTAGCGTGGCAATGCGTGAGATGCTTTTTCACTGTGGGAAGAGTGTGGAGGATGTTTAACGCTGTAAGGTCCTACATGTGCGAAAGAGTGACTGACTGAATACGCAGTAGGAACGCCGAAATGTTAGTCAGATGCGATTGAAGCTCGCAGCTCTAGCTTGGGCTTGACATGATAAGCGATCAATATTAAAGGGACTGCGCTTTTGACCGCTGTTGAGCGCTTCAATTTTTTGATGCTTCTTGAATTCTTGCCGCAAAGTGTGCATGGCGAGCACGAAACGAGGTAGCGGAATGCTTTCGAAACATACTTGGGTAAGAGGTAAGCAACCACTAGAGTGAACTGAATTTTCAACTCAGAAGGAAAATTCAAAAAAAAGACTCGTGTGTCGTTGCTTTGTCAGGATAGTAAGTGCCTATTATGAAGCACATGGACTTCAGTTCGACAAGGCGTTCCAGTTTCTCCGCAAAATTGGATTTCAAGGAAGTTCTAGCCATCCCAATGGGAAAAATCCGCGATCTTCTCCGTATAACTCATGGAGGAAAGCAGTGCTTTTTTGGCCTGGCTTAGTTTTCTATGCAAGAATTGTGAAATAGTTGGATGAGAAGAAAGTTGTAACAGTTCAACCTCTAAACTCACATATGCACAAGTAAGGAACAAGTGGGATTATAAAAAAAAGTAAACAACAAAAAGGAAAGTACTAGCTGGAGAGGGAGCGACTTGGAGTTCCGAGATATCTCTGAACACATTGTAACCGCGAGCACAGGTGGTCTTTTTTAGTCTTTTTCGCTGCAGATTTTCTAGTTTCAAAATTTCATTCCCTGGGAATGGAACGATATGGCTCGCATGGAAAGCACAAGGACGTAGGAGGGAGGGGGGGGGTGACTGTGAAACTAATCCTAATGTACAAAATGTACAAAATCGGTTACGACGCTGGCTGGAGACGTCGTTTGCCCTGAGTGAACTTTGCCACAAGACGACGTCAGTGGATCGCTGCAGCTTTACGCCGTTGTGCCCAGTTTCTAATTATTTGAGGCATTCTCAATAGTGAGATCGTCCGTTGCAAGCTCTCCTTTTGCAAATGTATAAAGTGGCGAGTAGCGGTATAAATGGGTTCGAAAGACAGACCCGGTCAAAGAGAAGAGATATGCTACGAAATGTGCAAGTGATATACTTCTACTAACCACTGGAAAGAACGTCCTCATATGTACCCCCAGTCCGAAGAAATTTTGTAATTGAAATAATGTCATGGTGTGGAGTTTCATAGGAAGTGGATCGTTGTAAGGCACAGATTGCCAAGGAATGAATTGATGAGCGCTTTGACAAAATACGCACTGCGACACGAGCTGAGAATGTTTTGGCGTCAGATATGACTTCGGTAGAAGAAAGAAGGTGCTCATATGGCGCGTTGACTGTGCCATTTTGAAAACCTCAAAAT
>MU870683.1:0-13381 GCA_036418205.1 Ostertagia ostertagi | reverse complement strand
GCTCAAATCAACGGGCAAGGAAGGGGTCCCATTTCTCGGGTTCTGGGCCGTTTCTCATGGTTCTTCCTTCTTTCGTGTACCACTCACCATCCCTAGGTTAATTTGAAATGGGTTGCCTTTCAGCGTGAATTCGTCCTTTAAAATAACCTTTGAGCTGCATAAAGGAGAGAAAATAACAATTTCGGCCAAGTTAGAGTACGGGAAAACAGACTAAGCTGCAAGCAGTGTAGGTCCTCTAAAAAAATATCACCTCTAAAAAATTATCGCAAAATGAAATTGCTGTGTTTGAAGACAAACCTCGGAATGAGCCCGATCAGAAGGCACGAGTGAAATTTTTGGTACATATCTTCATAGATTACGCCAGCTTCCTTGCCCAGATGGCGCAATTAAGGCACTAATCCTTTACGAACCTGTAACCATTGACCCCCGCTGCAACGCTTCCCACCCACCGCAACTGATATAGAGATCAGCAAGCTCGAACGGCGTGCTCTCTCGCGTGTTTTGTCTTCTTTGATCGCCCTGTCTCGCCATCGTACCACATCCGACGTTACTGTAGGTTAAGGCCTTAATTTAGCGTTCCCGATGATTTCTCGTTTTTTTTTCTTTTCCCACTTACAGTTCATTCTGCAGCTCAGTCATCACTACGAAACGCCATATACTTTAGATCGGGGCTGCCTTCAATATATAATTAAAATGAATCAATTCTTTTTTTTCATGCGGATCGAATTTAATCAAAGAATTTTGCTCCTGCGTTTGATTCCTTCATTGGTTCCTCGACCAAAAGGTTGAAGGAAATGAAAAAATGTTTAGCCTTTTCATTGCACGCGTCATTAAACGGAGATCGAAAGTTGAATGTGTTCCTCCCTCTGGGCTCATCAGTAATTAACACGTTGACGACATTGTGCAGCGCATGCGCATCACACCTTGAGCACCGTGTGGGACCGTGTGCAGCGCATGCGCTGCACACACAAAATATTTATTTTTTTCGCGCATGCGCTACTTCTTTTCTAATTTTTTGCATCTATTCCATAGACTACACCATAATATGACTAGACACGGCGAGGTTCATTGAATGGTTGAATATGCTCCTTTTTAGCGAAGGTTTTCTAAGCCCTACGAATTTCCCAATTGTGTTCATTCCTAGTTTCCTTTATATTCTGATAATCTTGGTCATAAAAAAGAGCAGTAGAAGTAAGTACAGACCCACACATATAGCAAGACATATGTTTTTAGTGGAGCAACCGCGTCAAAAATAATTTTGAGGTTCACTGCAGCAAAAGCAACTGAAACTTGCCTTTCATCGCCAGAAAACGTCAATTCGATTTTTTACAGTTGTCCCTTCTGATAAGTTTGACACATCGAATATCATTCTAAACATTTTGTTGCATCCGAGTTTTGGGTATTTAAAGCTCAAAATTCACGGATTTGATGTGAGGCGGCGGCGCCTGCAAAATCGCCGTGGTCCCACGCGGCGCAAAAACCCAAAACGCGCGTTGTCGTCAACGTGTTAAAGAAGCATTATTGTTGGAATGAGACCAGTCTGATTTGTTTTCAAATAAAGCGAGTTTGTTGCACTTCTGCATAGGTGCACACTTGTAGGTGGAGGGAAGTAGCTAAAAAAATTTTCTAGATGTTGGATCCATCTAGCTATTTAACGTGCCAAAGCGAAGCGTCCAGTGTTGAACTGCTCCGTACTGAAAGAGCGGAAGCGCGTGCAAGTGGAACGCTCGACCAACCCCTTTCAGAACGCGCCCCGCATTTAGACATTTGGGATATTTCGAACGCAGTCAAAGAAATGCTTTTCTGAAGAAAATTCGCTGAATGCGTTCGACGAAGCCCGTACCAAACTCAGCCTTGAAACTGGTTCCCTACATACGTCACATAATGTCTCTGTCTTCAAAGCGGCTCTACTGCGATGACTCAGCTTTGAGGTGATGGAGTTCTGGGAAATATAAGACATGTTGGAATTCTATAGCCACAGTGTCGTGATCTGCCACCCTTTGGTCCAAAGCTCCGTCCACGATGCAGTATCACAAAGTGCGATTAAACTGTGAAATTTACTTATTTATTTATCATTTATTCGAATCTGCACACTTGACTGTGTGCCCAGTCACAGGAAGAAAACCATTAAGGAAAAAAAGAAATACTGAAGTTAGAAAGAGCACTCCCAAAATTTTCTGTAATCTAAAAAAGAAACTGTTGGAAACATTTCCAGTGGCGATGGCATATTGAAGGCATATTTATGAATGACTGACGCTTTCTCTTCACACATAATTAAATTGTTTTTGAGCAGTGTTGATCGCGTGTAAAGTTCCGTCGAAATTTGCCTCTCGTTATCCCTTTTACTACTGCTGGTACACATGTGTACCACTTCCGTAGTGAGGCACTACCACACTTTTGCGACTTATTGAGACAGATGCGCACGCTTGATGGCGAAATGTGGTGGATGGTGCACAAATAGGGAATTCAAAGGTTTCACTCTGTTAGCAAGTCGTCAGAAGTCAAAGTCTCTAGTGGTGCGGAATCTACCTTTTGTTAAAATAATTCGTGTGCTTCTCCTAGCGTTAATCCCGCCACGGAGTCCGCTCATCGCGTCAGGTGTCGCCACTTTCTCTTTCTGGCATCATCTTCCGTTGCCTTCTCTTCAGCGAGGTTTTTCTTGAAGATTTACTCACCTCTTTTTGCAACTCCTCCTGATCGACCCTTAAGCTTCGAAGTCCATTGCTTTTCTAACGGGTGGTCGTGTAGCCTTTCCAGGACACGGCCGTACAATGTACTCGCTGCACACGCAGGGTGCACGACTGCCTTGACATCCTCTGCCCTGAACTTCGTAACAACGCGGGCTCAGTAGTCATGGCATTAACTTCACTCTTCCTTTCAGCGGAGCTTTAATGGTTCTTGCCCAAAGGGCAGAATTTGCTGCCTGTAAGAGCATCACGAATATCCCCCCCCCACTTCCATCGCCTTGAAGTATAGTCTACGAAGGATATACCAGATCATTTCGTCCATGCTGCATAATTCAAGTCTTTACAGCTCGATCCAGACATACCAACAGCCTTCAGACCGATCCCAGATACCGGATGTTTTCAAGCGCCTCTGTAGGTCCTCCGAAACTTAACAGCATAGCCTTTTCTACGCTTTGATCGGAGCCATTTTCTGACAGCTCTTGCACTTTCACTTGCGCGAGTAGGGACGATGATCCTGCAACTTCTCGGTGTGGGCAGTCAACTTGACGTCACGGTAGTGGAAACACTGCATCGCGTCTTTCTCTGCTCAGCAATAGAGGTCGTAGCGCTGCTTCTTCCGCATCCACCTTCTTTTCTACAGCAGCTACGTTGTTCAAGAAACGGGTTAGCCACCTTGTGCCGTGCTCTCTTAACGCGTCCCTTGCCTCAATTGGTACCACCTTTTGAGGAACACCTTCCCCAACTTGTACCGTCGCTGAATTCAACGACGCTCTTCGTCTATTCAGAGTGAGATGAGATCAACCATCATCTCTACTTATATGCGGTCCACTTATGCAATTTCCGCGGTTGACCCCGAATATGTTGAAATTTAACAAAATGGCAGTGGCAGCCCATTGGGGCTGTCAGCTGATAATCACCTACCAACCGTTTGTCATTTTTTGCATATTTTTGATATCAGAATTACAGGCTACTATCCCACATCGTGCTATTATATTCTGGTTCACTTACTACGCAACATTTACGGATGTGAGGTGATGGGGGCAAAATCGCGCCCGTCTCACCAGCGAAAAAGGTCGTCGTCGTGAGTGTGCAAAGAACGTCTTTGAAGGCTGTTTTGAAACATTTAACATTCACATTAACACTCACCTTTGATTTAGTGAGCCAATTCGGTATTGCTGATGTCTCACAAACAAAATTGGAAAGTGAACTATACTGACAAATGACACAACTTAGAAAGGATAAGGAAGACTATGTAGAAGTTCATACCTGCAAGTTGCCTTCTCGTCGCGTCCGCTGTGTACAATCTGAGATGGCCTCTGAACCGCAGTCTGAAATCGGTTCACAGTGAAGGCAGAAAAGAAGTGATGAGGCGACTTCACGAGAGTTTTCGGAACCACATTCACGGTCCATTTTCAGATTGAAGTGTCCAAGTAATTTACTTTTGCAAAACTTGTAAAATGATACGTTTTAGTGGGCTCGCAATGAGTGAAGCGTGTTTGTAGGTCAATGGCTGTTCGTGCATACGAACACATTTCACTAAAAACACAGGTCGTGATCTGGGCAAGTGTCGTGAATTAGAAGTGCGCGACAGGGGGAGGGCATTTTGGATGCCCGACAGGAGGCCCGTCTGGCGAAAAGAAGGAAGAGTCAGTGGACGAGTGGCAGCGCGTACTGTAGTAATTTCGCGTCAAGTTAAATAGAATGTACCATTGTACGTCCTACATCGCACAGCACGCTGCGACTCGTCCGCTGACTCTGCCTTCTTGCCGCGCGACGGGCCTCCTGTCGGGTACCCGGGTCATTCCCATAATCGAAAATAAAATAAAAAAATAAAAAATCGCGCATACATGGCGTTAGCAATCGCTCGCGTACGGTGTGCTTTCCCTCCCAGCGCTGTCTCTAGGTCATAACGGTCAACTTTACGATAAGAGATCCTGGAGATCTTGGGTGTTTTCGTGTTTTTTCTGTGTGCTTTTTGCATTTCTCCTCCCTCCTTACTTAGATAGTCTCTGGATACTGTCCAATTTCTGATTTTTGAACGAGATAACACACCAACTCGATCATGATCTGTGCTTTCAACTGAAAAAGCAGGCTCGTCGTGGAAACGTTGCTCATTAAAAACCTAAGATTTTGTAATCGCTGAAACGCAGCCGTAAAATTCATGCGAAGTTAAGGCAACAATGATCCAGCAACACCACCAGACCTTTATATGGGGGAGGGGGTAAAGCCGGCTACTGTGGACCGAGTTGGCCACAAATGAAAAAGGAGACAAATACCCGCCGATGAAGCCCTTGAACAAGGAATCCACCTCTTCCCCTTCAAATAAGGAGGGTTGTGGCTGGACGACCGTCCGACTGGCTTGCTTCGCTGGCATTTATTTTGGCTCACACCAGCAAGAAGTGCGGATGCTCGCATATCATCAGTACAAGCAAAGAAATACCAGCATTAAACAATTTTAGCAAGTAAAACCAATCAAAAACTGGTAGCATTCCTTCCAGCGTCTAGAGCTTACACGCAATCGTGCAAGGACCACGCAGCCAATCAGGCGATCTCCATGGCAGGGAGTGGGGGATTCGACGATCTGTGAGTTGGACCTATCAAATCCCTCATTAGAGCATTCCGAGCGTATAAGTTGGTGCTATTCACGACAATTCATTTTTTTACAGTATTTCACGATTTTGTCCATTCCGCTAAGTGACAAAATATGACCATCATGGAGGTGTTCCTTTAACTAAAATTCCAGACTCATATCCCAAAAATCACACCAAAATGAATCGGTATTATTCAAAAGTCTGTTATTCATTTTTCTTGAAGAATGGGAAGCTATATAGTCAAAGGTTAAAAGTACTAGCTACTAGTATTACATAATTAGCTTTAGACATACGATGTGTCTCTGATACAGTAAGATAAGGAAGCAATTAGAAGAAGTAATTTATCGCCGTTGCACGGATTCATATTTCGCTCGTATTCCCTTCGGTTATCATTCACCACTGCATTGAATTTATTATTAGGGAGGAGATGTTGGGCTGAGAAAACAATAAAGAGCAGCTGAATTTCGCGCTATTGCTAAACAGCTCCTCATGGAAAACACGAGACTGGTCTCTGCAAAGTGCAATCTGTTCATTGAGTTAGAACTCGCAAAAAAACTAAGTTCAGAAAATTCTCCCAGTTCGAGCTCCTGCAAGTTGGTGTAAGTGGCGGATGCCAAAGATACACCTGGGCTCAAGCCCAGATCAGAGATTAATCCTCTTTTGTTTGAAGATTTCGCAAGACAAGTATTCCTTGATGATTCGAGGAAAAACGTTTTTTGCCATGACCTCAGCGTCGTCAGGATATTGAGAAAGTCATCGAGAAATACGGATTTGATCTCTGATCGCCGCCTGAAACCAAGGGACGGGACGTAAGCAAACCAGCCCTTTTGGCACATCGGCTGGGACCGTATGCTGAATGTTGGGGAGGGGATGGTGTCCCCGACGGTGGACGGACAACTTCAACGCGGTCCTTAGAACCGCCACAATTTGGCGCTTACCTTAGAACTAAGCCTTAAAGAGAGGACGGGTCCGTCCCCTCTCCTAGGCTTAGTCCAAGGGTGAGCAGACCGGTCCTTCTGGCGAAGCTACTGGACCAGCTGCACCACTTGCGTCAGTACTCTCCTATCGTACCAACCGAGTTGAAGTAAAACCGTCGACCGTTGGGGACCCCATCCCCTCCCCAACATTCAGCATACGGTCCCAGCCGATGTGCCAAAAGGGCTGGTTTGCTTACGTCAGGGAGGTACCTTTGACATCCAGGCCACTACACAACTGCCAGGAACCTTAAGCCCAAACTAGAAGGATTTTCTTTCAGGACGTTTCTATTGACACTCGATGCGCTCATCCATTAGCCCCTCGGAAATTTCATCTCCTTCTTCCGTTGGCTGTATGCTTTCTGAATTGCTTGTCGGCATCAGCGCGGAAAATGTGATAATCACCACAAGATAGTTAAGATAGCAAGGGGGGGGGTCTTCTAGGGCAAACCGCGCTTTTTTCAGAACGGTTTCTTTCATGTTGTAGGAACGCATGTCTGGACCACAGAACCGCGTTTCGTTTTCGCTGAACGGTTTTTACCAAAAAAAAGTTGAGAAAGATATCTGTTGCTAGTTCGATCCCCGGTGGCGACTAAATTTTAAGGTCGGCGCTTACTGCTAGTGTCAAATAGCGCTTAGTGTCAAAATCAGGTGTGATATTCATAGTCAGGATCACATTAATGTCAAAAAGAGCCGTCAACTTCAAATGCCAATTTGTCCCACGGTGGATTCGAACTAAACAACAAACCTTCTAGCTTTTTTGGTTCTACTAAAATCTATTCAGCACATAATCAATACACCGTTCTGTGGTGCATCACAGTATGTCTCCTATGGAGGGAGCGCGTTTCGAAGAAGCGCGGTTTGCCTGATTAAGACCCCTCTTCTAAGTAGTCGTGGCGAATGTTTCGATTCAGATGCTTTATGTTAAACGACTGGTTGTGTATGCGAACTTAGGATAAGGCGACTTTAACACTCACAACATTTTTCTATGCACAAATAGCTCAAATTGGGTCCTTCCAAAGAGAGCTAAGAGCTGTTAGCTCCCAGGAATAGCAAGCAGCACCAGGATCATAGGACCTTCAGCCCATATATAGTAGCTGTGACTGGAACCAACCTAAAGTCACTTGCCTGGTGTTTACGATGTGGCCGTGCTCAGCGAGGTGTCTAAAATTCAAAATATTCTTAGACGCGGTTCTTCGTTTTGTTGTATATGTGAAAATTATTTCTTCGAAGTCTCAGTTCTACACATAGAACAAGTGAGGCATTTAATGAAAGTCTTCGTGGCACAGCTGAGCATATCTTGATCAAATTGTGAGCCGTGAGGCCTTCTTGACCATTTGCCTGTAGGAGTTAACCCAAACTTGTAATATGGTTCACTTATACGGCAACCCAAACTAACATACCGACATGTTCCAAAGCTGAGTGCAGAGATCATTACAATAGTTTGCTTTTACCGAAAGGGACTCAAACTCTGAAGCTAGCAGAAACATTGCTATACGAAGCTTTCATGCTTCGCTTGCAGTGAATCAGGCAACCACTGAAATCGCTCGTCGCTGAAAACTGATGGTGAGGTCAAAATTGCTCCGTGAGTAGCTCGCTAGTGGTTCCAGCAGAGCACAGCAAGCCAGGTAGGTAGAGTCCTTGCATGTATGTTTCTCTGTTATATGTTGTTGAACGCAAGGTTCTTCATTTGGTAATCTCTGATCACATTTAACCGATTCCACTATCTGCATTTTATTGAATGGCGCTAGAAATTTCTTGCCCTCATCAAGCAATGGCATCACCATAGCAACATAAATGCGATTTTTTTGATGAAATGGCGTGAGGCGAAGTTTCTGTCTATTTGTAATACTGTGTAATAAATGTGTGACTAAAGGAGTGACTGAACCGCCATTTATCGAGCATTGTGCCCACTTATTATCACCCATGACGATTCCGGCTTTTCCTTACAATCAGCCCTCCAATGGTAGGGGGATGGCACTTTTTTCTGAATCCGAGGATATGGGCAGCAACATGCACAACGAAAACTGGATCTTGTCGATCACGTCACTTTATATTATATATCAGAATCTCACCATCAAACTCGTTCCCTAATCAGTACAATACAATTCATTTGAAAAATAAAATGGTATGCGACAAGGGGTTCACTACGAGAATTTTCGCTTGGAGACAAAGAATAGCTGAAGCCATCGGTTGCTTTCCCAAGCATATTGTAATAAACGTTCCCCAAAGGTAAAGGAGGGGAGATTGCATAGCTGAGAAACAGGCGGATCTCCTGAGGGTGCTAATCGACGCGCAATTGCCAGCGAAGGATTTGACCTCGGCGATCTAGCACGAATCGCTCTTGGAGAGGGTGGTTGGGTACGCCCACCGACAGTCTAATCGCTCGCTTCATGTACTATACGTGGTTGGTAGCATGATAGGTAGCAGAGAGAGAGCTCCAGAGGAGACACAACGGTGAGAGCATCATCAATCTGCGCAAATCAACGGGCAAGGGAGGGGTCCCTTTTTTCTGGTTTCGGACTGTTTCAATGGTTTCCTCTTGATTCGCCGACCAACTCTACCTCACTTCAATGAGCTATTTTTTCTTCGTGAATTATCCCTTTAACCCTTTGACTACTGGTGGGACACATGTGTCCCACTTCCGTAGTCAAAGACACTACCACAGTTTCAGGAAATATTGAGGCAGGAGCGCCCATTTGATGGCTGAATTGTGCACATATAGAAGCTTTCTAATTCTTACTATGACAATTAATCGTCAGAAGCTAAAGCGAGTCATCCTGCGTAAGTTAATCTTTGACTACTGGTGTACACATGTGTACCAATTGTATCAGCGGAATCCACACACAGAACGAAGCTGATCAATTCCGTTGTCTTTTTCTCACTCAAATGATTGCGTTAGGAAAGCGATTAAAAAACAGAACAGGCGCTGGCGCATGGAAGGCCATCCAAAATTTTAGGAGGATGATTCAACGTGGGGACCATTATGCCAGTACAGTTAAATAACGCTTCGGCGATGTAGATACTGCGCATGATGTCAAGAAAGAAACTCGTACAAAAATAATGTGTGCTGCTTGCAACGTGCCCTTGTGCATATCATGTTTTACTCCGTACCATTCATAGACCATATAATGTTGACCTTTTCAAACTTTTTTTTTTGTAAAAATTTTCGGGTCATTGAAGACTTCAATATTGTAAAAAATGTGTGGTTGTAAAGAATTGCCAATTTATTGAACAAAAAAATCATCCGAGCGGAAATGGTGTTATGACAAGACGGGCCGCTACCGCGCGCATGGTCCCTAGATCAAATCCCAGGTCACACCCAACGTACATCAGCCAAATTTTTATAGCTGGTTGCCTGTTGCTGGGAGATATGTGCAACGCCAGAAGACACTTATAACAACAATTTCAAAAGTCTATATTCAAGGGTTGGGTGGGGAGAATTTTAATAAACAATTCCATGGTAAACCAAAACGAAATATCTGCAAGCATAGAGCTAGTGGTGTGATGCGGAAGGCGTCGGCCATTGATCCAGAGGAGATCGGCAACTGCGAAAACTGATGAAAGGTGATTTTTCACCAAGACTGCGTTGGGATTCGATCTCCTTCCCTGGATGTTGATAAGAAGAACTTTATGAAAATGGAATTGAAGGATCTCACACAATCAGCCTAATCCACAACACCTGCCTAAGCATAACTTCAGCAGACTATGTAAAAGGCTCACGGTCCAATAGCTCAAAGATCTTAAAAATAGGTTCTGTATTACTTGCAAAAAAGATGCTTCACATCGAACTGTTCTGGCCTAAAATTGAAACGAGTTCGCGCGAATATAAAGCATATCAACATGTTTACTTTTTGCTGGAATCATAAATGCCCGAGTCACCGAACGATATCATTCGATAATGCGACCGATCCGCCCTCCTCAAGCTGCTAGTGACCTTATTCTTAATGATAGATGCCGCACTGAAACACTTCGCATCTAGCAGATGTCGGCATCGAGTTTTGTTCCTTTATCTACAGACAATGATGAATAGCAACTACTTGTTGTCCAGACTGCGACTGGAATTGGCTGCTGCTTGCTGAGATTATCCATCATGATTCGTCAGCTTCCTCAGGAATTTGAGTGAGCATACTCATTGATTGTTGCTTTCCCTAGCCTAAAAATTTTCTCGTTCCTTCCTCAGGTGGTCTCAATGCGCAGTCCTTTTCAGAAGTGCTTCAAACCTTACCTTTCTTCTGACCTTCTGAGCTTCAGCCAAGCCATTTTGCCTTGGCATTCTGTGGAGATTGTCAGACAATTCTTCACAATGAGTCGTGCTAACTTCAAACCTTCTGGTCAGCTTAATCGTGCTCCCAAAATTGCGGTCGACTCATTTCTTCGCGGTTTTCTGCAGGATCCAAAGAAGCAGAATCACGGACGTGCTGCAACTCGTTCCACACTACTGATCTCAAACTCCTCTTTTTTATGCCGGCTGAAAGACAGAACAAACTGATACTTGTTGAAAGAATGCCTTCCTTCTCGCGGAAATGCATTATGGTTTCCTTTTTTTTTAGTTTTTTTTTTCGTTGTTGCGCGCACATCATAGATGTGTCCTGTCTGTATCGCAAAAATCCATCCAACTCATATCTGTTAGGTAATTGGATTTTTTTCGAAGTTCGGTGCTATGATGAACATTTCCACATGAATTCATAGACTGATAGTTTTTCGAGTACGGCTAATAGCATAAAATTATTAAAAACAAGTTCCTAATTAGAAAAGAAAACAAAACGTTTTGATATTATGTGACGTCAATGAGACGAACTCAGGGAATTCACCAGGCATAGAGGAATCCGTCGCGGAAAATCCAGTGCAAATTCATGCATTCTTTCTTGGCACGAATGTGTCAGATGTGATCACTGGAAACAGCAAACAAAGTTTACGCATGAAGGTCCGGTTTCCGCAAAGATAAGCAAACGTACAAATCTCTATGCACAATCGGAGGTAATTCGGGCGGAGCCAAAGGCAAGGCATGGAAGTTGGCCTTTGGCCGGCTTGGGTTGTCTCATAATTCCTGTCTCAATTTCGACACTTTTGTTTATTCAAGTTTTATCTCTTCTAGGAAACAACTGACTCAATAGCATAACCACCATCATGGTCACTGATATGCGTGCATTTGCTAGTGAGCGTTTGGAAGCTTCCAGCCCAGAATGAAGGCTGGGGGTTGAAGAATTTGGAGAAGTCGTTTTTGGGGTGGTCGCAATCTTTAACTTTCTTCTCTGGCAGATGCTTATTCAGGGCGCAGGGGAGGCGATAGTCCGATAGAGCGATGCCAATGCTATATGGTGGATGAGGTATCGTGGCCCTGGCTATCTCCCTCAGAACGTGGTGAGTTGGCATTGCAATGTGAGGTCTGGCGTACATTCGGAGAAAGGAGAATCTGAGACGTTTCTGACGATTCCCTCGCAACCCCGAAGCCAGCCTAGAGGGCTATTCCGCGCTGACTTTAGCAATGCTTGTCTTCATACATTGAAGTGGTTCCCAAACCAGGCCACCTAGCGAATCCAACAAAACGAGAGCGATATTCTCAGAAAACGGAGTTCGGGCTTTGGTTGAGCTGGTGCTTCCTGGCTGCGAGGCAGCCATCAGACGTGCCGCATGTTGTTGTCGCAGTGGACTCATGACTCATTTCCACTGGTGACCGATTAGGGAAGGCTCTGCTTTTGCCGTCCCAGAATGGATTTTCCCCAGATGGTCAGGCGTGCTTCCCGCTCATGGTCGGCCGGACCATAAGGTTTCCATCAAAACTTCATTCTGCAGCAGTCCTTGCCATACTGATGGCGTGTGCTGGTGCATCGGCTGCGCTCAGGTATCTGCTACAATACCCTGGTAGCAACGTGCGGAGGCACTCCCAATTTAGGGTGCAAGGGGCGCTCATCAAAAATGACCGCAGGCCCAGTATGAGGTTGAAGTTCATAGCTCGTTTCGTCTTTGCCGTTGCGATTGGACCACTAGCTCAGTACCCTATCAGTAGCAGAGACTGGGTCAAACACAGCGCTGTCTTCTCTGTTGTCCTCCTTGCTACAGAGTTCATTTGAGGATCGTAAAGCATAATCATTCATTATAGTCACTGACCTATTTTTATTCCTAGTTGATTAACCCATTAAGGGCTTGCGTTTCCGAAACCATGCTGTTAAGGCTCTTGAAGCATACTTCAACATACTAACGTATTTCGCAATGAAACGGTCTTAGACGGAAGGAATTTGAAATTGAATAGAAATGCGACAGGAATTATGAGACAACCCAATATCAGGCGACGCAATGAAAGAATCGGGTTAAAGCGCGCGATTTCGGAGAGTAGAGACAAATCGATCGATAGAATAGGATGGAGTAGAAGTGTAAGATGTGAATGCAATAAAGCAGAAGGCCAGAAAGAGTTTCTAGTGAAGGCACTCCAAGAACCAAGTGGAAGCATCCCCGTCGCCAGCATTTGTGAAAGACGTCCGTGGGCACTTTGAACGCGTAGCAGCCTTTCGATTTTTCGAATTTTTTACCAAAACAAAAGCAATATTTCTGTTCTTTTCATTCTTATCGTGGATAATGAGTCTCAAGCCAGTGATTTATGGCTGAAATAGAATCATGATTTTTCCGTGAAGGATTCCTTCGAAGTCATCGGCCACGTCGACTTACGTAGGCTAGTTTACACAAGGGTGCGGTCTTCGTATTGAAGCGTGCTCTTTGTCAAGTTAGAAGCTAGTTTTGACACAAAGAACACTCAATACGACGAAGCCTATGACAATGGCTACGTCGCTTCTATAAATGGACATCCGGTACTTCGTCGTCGCTTATCGAGAAAAGGGTGACGACTGAAAAGCAGCCAATATAAAAGTAAAATGATTCAGTAGCCCTAGCACAGTTTGTTGGAGCCTTCGGTACAGGGCTATCCTGAGTGTTTCTATGTTCAAAAATTGTACGACCACCCCGTCAGGGGAGGGTCTCTATGCACCCCTTCCCCTCATAACCACCATCAACCTTCGAGTTGTCCCTCAATGCGACCCCGTACCACTCCCGACCACCACTTCCCCATTATGGCTGTTTCTACAGTTCTTGATTCCGACACCACTCAGCCCGAACCCGTCAACTTCTTCCTTTC
>MU870682.1:0-22301 GCA_036418205.1 Ostertagia ostertagi | reverse complement strand
TCTTCCCAGAGATTGACGGGAGTTCCTCAGCAGAGTATTCCCTAAGTGTTCCCTCTATTAGTGTACGCAGGCTCTCCTTCACTGCCCTCACCGTCTTCAGAATATGACGTCATCTGTCACCGTCGTCAGGCTCAAGGAGGTCTACCGTAAGAGCTTCAGCCTGAAGCTCTTACGCAATTTCGTGAATCGATTTAATGTTGGATAGTTTTCTAGAGGCATTAGCTACCACTGTGCAAATCCCCTCGGAACTAGCTTTCCAGTAAGGGTCGTTATGGTACACGATCCTTCGAAGACCCCATTGAGATCGACCAGTGCACCATGTTTCCAGGGCAAATTCTCTTCTGATGCCGTCCACGTACGTGGCCACTATGAAGATTTTCTTATAGAATGGAATGCGCTCTTTAATAATAAGTTGGAACCGTTCGGTCTGAGTTGAGCAAAATGTGCTTAAATCCATCTGGAAGTGGAGGCAAAATGTCTTTTTTTTTGGCCCCCCCCTGTATTTTTGTTTTTTTTAATGTATTAATGCGTTATCAACTTCTCATTACAATGTTCCTTTTCTTTTTCAAATTAGCGGTCAAACGTTCGATTTCTTCTTTTCTTGACCTAGCGGCAAATGGACACGATATTGATTCCAAATTCCATATGCTATACGAAGTTATTAAGGTGCTATACGAAGTTGCTACATAAAAAGGATAAAGCATTTGCCGTTGATCAATCCCTTTTGGGATGCGGCACGCATTCTACTTCCATTTGTACATTCGTAGTGGCGTTTGAATGCGATGTGGCCTATACAATGACTTGCGGGGGCCAGCCGATGTACAAGTCAGTGTTTTTATCCTCCCAGACAAGTCTGGTACCAATTAACCGACCCCGGAGGGATGGAAGGCTTGGTTGGCCCGGGCGACTCACGACCCAGGATTTGATCCCCGGACCGCTCGCGTGGTAAGCGTGCCACTTGCCAAAGGCACCCTTCTAAAGATCAAAATAAATCGAATATGAAATGGAAAATGACAGATTTTTATAGGGAGTCGCGACGTCAGAAAGTTCGGAACTCCTCATTTTAGGTAGAATTCAACAATAGACTCTCAAATTTAATATGAGGATTATCAATTTCGTTGAGTGCCTCTGACAGTACAGCTAGTATCGTTTTTATGTTTGAAATGATTGAAGGAACTTGCAGACTTAGTGAGGCTTGCACTTGAGAAACTTGATCAAATGATGCTTTTGATCCGAGGCGGTTTGTCCGTATCACCTCGGCAAAGAAAAACCAACCTGCATTGGCAGTGCGTCTAGGAGAAAGAAAGGCAATGCATCGAATCTTGTCCTATTAGAAACTGATGATGAAAATGTCCTAGGCGTGGTTCGGCCCTTTTTTACGGCCGCTAACCTTTTCATCGAAATCGTTCGTCGGTTTCTTGAGCTGTGATGACATGTCTGTTATGTAGGGCCATGCGAAAGTGTGCAGCGATTATTGGCTAAATAAAACTTTTCTATTTTCTTACAATTTGCAAGTGCAAAATGCAAACCATTCTGGATGGGGCATGCTCTCAACCTTGTCTACTGAAGAAAATCGTCTTCGACGCTATCCAAGAAAATGTTCGATCAAAGTAACATTTAGCTAGCAGTGATGTACACTGATAAGATGAGTCATCACGCACAGTATATTGTGAATAGGTCCGCTTTCAGTGCAGAGCAATTGGTGCTCTCGGGGCGTCGCGTCTATCAGTGCCAGGCTCAGATTCATGGAAACATGCAAAGTTAAACCTCGAGCGGTCGGCAAGCATTCTGGTGGGTCACGACCAGGGTCAACCCTGTCGTCGTTTCTCTTTGGAAATGTTTCGACCCCCTCCTCGTCAATGATGGCCGAAGTATGATAGGGCAAAGTGTTAATCTTTTAGAAAGATTACTCTGGTGCTAGAAGGCCGAGCTTTGGTTGATCTCTCTGCTGCGAGGTAGCCATAGCCATCAGAGTGCCGCGTGTTGTTGTCGCAGTGGACTCATGACTCATTTCCACTGGTGACCGATTAGGGAAGGCTCTGCTTTTGCCGTCCAGAATGGAATTTTCCCAGATGGTCAGGCGTGCTTCCTCGCTCATGGTCGGCCGGACCATAAGGTTTCCATCAAACTTCATTCTGCAGCAGTCCTTTCCATACTGATGGCGTGTGCTGGTGCATCGGCTGCGCTCAGGTATCTGCTACTAACTCCAAGAGATCTGTTATTCAGGACTCATATTCATTACTAATAAAATGTGAGTGGATAGTCGTGTCTGGTTGCCTTGGTGGTGGTAGCGCCACTCGTTACTGTAAGAAGCGGCGCGTCAAAGGTTTGGAAACTCCTCATTCCCAGTGAATTTACAACAAAGCTCCTAGATCCATACAATCAATTATCAATTCGTTGACAAGCGGTAAAGTTCTAGCTAGTATCGCTTATTGTGATTGAAAAGATTCGAACACCTTTTTAAGACTTTTAGTGGAGCCTGCACTTTGTGAACTGAATCAAACTGCTTGGTGGGATTTTGCTCGAATATGGGCGGAAGTGGTGTAGTGGCAAGTGGCGCGCTTACCACGCGAGCGGTCCGGGGATCAAATCCTGGGTCGTGAGTCGCCCGGTGCCAAGGAATGGATCCCTCTCCACAAGAACTCTTAATCTTGTGGCCAGTATGGGAGCACGTGGCAGAGCATGACTTGCAGTCCGTAGTGTTCATACACCCATCAAGGACCAGCTCCACTCTTTCGAATGTCTACCATGTAGCGAGCAATCGCGTCTTGTTTTACAGTATCTTGCATTAGCCTCGATTTCCTAGATTTGTTGTCATGCTTTCGTAGAAATGTAACGCTTCTGTTTTAATGTGTATCTTTGATGCGCACACAATATATAAGCTTGACATCGTAGCTAGCATTGGTTTTTTGCCTCTGATACATTGCTTGGTGGTTGAGGACTTTGTTCTCAACAAATCTTACCACTGAACCATGGTAAGAGCATACCATGAGTTGGAGTAGCCTCACCCATCGACCAGTTCAGACAGGGTATTTGAAGAAAAATGTCTTTTCTAATCGTCCCTTTGCGCTTTTCTGTTAGTAACTCTCTGCACTGTACCGCAACATTTACTTCTATATATGTGCCAAATTTGATCGACCTAGGTTAGCTAGCAGTGAGATATCATGTGAAAGTTACTTCCGTCCTTAAGTTTTGCACACCAGTGTAGTTTGCAACGTCGGGACTTCACCCGTATCATCTGGCAAAGAAAAACCAACCTGCATTGGCAGTGCGTCTAAGGAGAGAAGAAAGGCAATAATCATCGAACGCATCTTGACCTATTAGAGACTGATGATGAAAATGTCCTAGGCGTGGTTCGGCCCTTTTTTACGGCCGCTAACCTTTTCATCGAAATCGTTCGTCGGTTTCTTGAGCTGTGATGACATGTCTGTTATGTAAGGCCATGCGAAAGTGTGCAGCGATTATTGGATAGATAAGAACTTTTCTATTTTATTGCTTCCGGTGCGCAAGACATTCTGGATGGGCCATTCTGGATGCTCCCAACGCCTGTCCAACTTGAAGAAAATCGCTAAAGCTACCCAGAGGATGTTCTCGGGTAACATTTAGCGAGCAGTGATGTAGCACTGATAAGTGATCTGCTTATCACGCTTATCTTTTGTGAATGGTTCCGCTCCAGCGCAGGCCGAAAATTTGTGATTCTTCCAGGATTGGTCTATTGGTGCCAGGCTCGTATGGAAGGAATACATGAAGTTGCACTCGGAAGCGACCGGCGAGACTTTATCGGGTCGCACACGGCTTTATCATGCTGCGTTCTCAATGGAAGTTGAATGCGTGGCGCGTACCGGAAAGGGGCTGTATGCCAAATCTTCTTCCCTCTTCGAGTTCCCGAGAGCTTTCGGAATTATTGCTCTATTTCCATTACAGACACGATACATACGCTGCGAGAGAAAATCAATTATTATTTAATAATTCACGCGGCCACGTCAATTGACAGACAAAAGAGATCCTGAAGTTAAGAGGATCACAGCAAAACCGATATTTACAGTATGATTCAAGCAGGAATCGGTTGTGACATTAATGAATACAGTGTACAGAAACATTACTGACTACACAACTACGTACATCATTTAATAGTACTCGTAGCACAATGCAAGAGTATTTACCGTAAACCCGTCAACACTCTCTTGAATCTTTGCCAAGTATATAGCGATGAATTGCGGGTGTGTCCGATTAGTTGCCGCCGTAGTCACGGCGTAATGGTCGCCGCCGCATCGCGCGTCGCGTGGTGGACTTACGCACGCGCAGCTGGTGCGACAAGTTGCGTGCGCTTCCAGTTGTCGATTGTGAACGCCGCTATCAAACCGTATGCGCCATTTGGCTATGAGCGTAAGGAAGGTTGAGATCCAAAAAGTCACCATGAATGACACTCAATAGAATTAGTACGTGAGATCTCGACTATAGGAGATTATATATCAAAGTTACTGCCTTGGTCCTGTGTGGAGTTCCTCAGATAAGAATGCAATCTTGGATATCACCCAAGAGAAGTGAAAAGTCCTACTTACAAAGCTGTTTCCAAATTATCTAATAGAATTACAAAAACCCAAGTGCGACACTTTTGATGGCAGACTGAATCACGCTCTTTGATCATCTCGAACTTAAGGGCACATTACGCGATTGAATAAGCATGGACAGTTGCACCCCAAAATTACAGCAGATGTGGCAATTGTCCAACGAGTGATGAGAAGGGGTAGAAACTGCCAAAAACTCTAGAAGTTGCTTGGCATACGGGCGTGTGGGCGGGTGGGGGGGGCGCAAGCCACGCCTCCATCTTCTCATCAGTTGACCGCTCTTCTTGAGACAGAGAAGTATGTTGAAGAAGTGTACCAGTCTGGCTCCTTCACCGTACTTCGCCGTATCAAAAAAGAGCTGACAAATGAGAAGGTAGAGGCGGAGCGCAAACTCCGCCCACACGATGAGCGCATAGCGCAATTTTAAGGTTTGGAAGCAATTTCATTTGCTTCTTTTGATCACTCCTTGACCAGTGACCACATTTGTTCAAATTTGAGGGCACAGTAGCCCACACCCAATTAATGGCGGAATGGGCCTTTAAGTTCGGTAACCACAATCACTTGGGGATGGGTGCCACGCAGCTCGAGATTAGCTATTTGAAGTGATACTTGCATGAGCGTTACAACTGTATGAGCTCACTCACTATGAGCAAAATGAATAGAAGTGAAATGTTTGTTCAGATAGCGGGTTCATCATCGGCTTGCTCAGCTGAGCCGGTTAGGTTCGATGAGGAATCGGGGACACTTGTCCAAGCACTATATTGTGCTTGAATGCCTCTTGTCCGTCAGCTTTCTCAAGAGCCACTGTTGTTTCTGGTGCCACTTTGTTATGTTTAATATCTCGATTCAGCTTGAAAATGACAGCTGGATTACGATAGAAGCTTTCTTGTCGTTCGACAGAGCTCCTGTCCGACGAACGTTCTGACACCTCACTTGAGTCAGTGACACTTGGCGCGGCTGCTGAAAATATGTGAATTATGTGCTATTCCACGAAGTACAGTGGAACAACTGTTTAGCCCTAACGAGTTTGAGAGAGTGCGACCACAAACAAATCGGAGAACCATAAATCGCCAATGGCTTAAAAAGTCTCAAGCCAAGCGCCCACTATCGACGACCACATGCTACTGAATGCAATCAAAAATGCCTATACGCCACCCACAGGGAACTCCAGGACCTTAAAGGACACGTTGCGATCCAATAGATGTGTCATTGAGTCCAAAAATTGAGCGTCTGAGATTACACTGCGCCGGCCATGTGGGCGGAGTTTGCGCTACATCAACACAGGACCTCATTGGTTGGTTCCATCGCTGCATTGTACTCAAAATAATGAAGGCAGTTGAACACCAATAGTATCTCCTGCACGCGTGAGACGCAAACCCCACCACACGACCACGACCGTATTGTGATTGTGGAGCCGGAGAATTCAATTCTCCAATAAGGAGCTGGGGGGGGGGGTGGCACATCCCTTCAAATTTTCTCTGTCTCCCCAACTGGGATTGTCCTGATAAAGGGCCTAAGTACAGTATATATGTAGGTCAAGTAAAAGATGCAATGAAAATGAAGAAACTATATCGCGAAAAACAAAAAATTTAAGGGATTTTCGTCGTCCAAACCCCTGGGGGAAGGAAGTGAATCCGACCCCTATATCTATATCTAGAGGACTTCCCAATCTCATGCATTGAGAGCGGTCGGATCTGCATAGTAAATACCAGTTATACGATATAATTACAGTGTGTATGCCAACAGAATCGTTCACATCGCTACGCTTGTGGGCGTGGCTACGACGTTGCAACGCCCACAAGCGCAGTGGACGAATTTTCTGGGTGTATCACTCGAAATTGAGGGTTTAAAGGACGCGAAACCGATTTGTCCTCCCAACATTCAATTCCAATCAATGCGCGGATAGTTCCTTTTCCTTGCCTTCGTTTATTTCTGCGTGCTCTTTCCGTTGAGAAAATTAAATCTTCCTACAGGCAAACAAGAAAACTATTGCCTGAAGCAGACCTTTGTAGAGAGATTATTGTGAAAGGCGATAAATTCAGCTCTCAACCTCAAAATTAGAAATCGCTGTGCCTATTGAGCAGTTGCGCGTCGCGACGCAGCGCAAGCAGCCGTGCGCGGCGGCGCGACGAGCGGACGAGTCTATTGGCCGCTCATCAACTATTTTCACAGGCGTGTATGTGTTCCCCCTCTGAGTAGAGAGTAGAGGAAGAACCTCGTCGATTATCACATTCCTCCGAGAACTTTTGGCCTAAGGAGGAGAGTATTTGTAAGCTCTGGGAATGGGATATTCATGTGCCGAAAAAATAATAAATGAAGTAAATAAACAACTCTAAAAAAGCAAGTAAATTGGAAGGAGCTGTTAAGCCCCTTGAGAAGAAGTGTTCTACTGTCATATGCTGCTCCATACTAATCTATCATTGACTGAAAAGGCTAACGATCGAGCTGCGTGACCTTGGTGTTCACAATTTGCCATTGAATATTCATAAAACCCGTAACAATGCTAGTAACACATCCCTGGATAAATCAATCACATGGTATGATTCGATAACATTTCATGTCCTATTGAATGGACTGATCAATTGAGGACAGTCCTTTCACACGTTCAATCAAAAATGAGACTGTTAGGCGACTTTTGACACTGTTAGGCGACTTTTGACACTGGTTGTACTCTAGAAGCATGTTCGTTCCCAATAACTAAAATTGTTCAGCTGTCAGAATCCTGAAAATGGATCAAGAAAATTATACTGCATAATTAACTTACAACTTTTTCCGAATTGACTAATCGCTGTGAGGATAGCCGGCATAATGACGAGTCCATGGAACATTCCCAGTGTGCACACAACGACGATCGTCTTGAAGAACACCATCACCAGATATGACGGCTTCATTGTTAACGGCGAAATCGCGATAATCGTCGATAAGCCAACCTGAATCAAATGTTTTACCCAACACGCCAAGAATCAATTCGTAGCAGCTCAATGCTGGCCAACATCGCTAAGTTTTTAGGAGAAAAATTGGGAAAATTCTGACTTTTTGGTAAGCCATCCGTGTGTTGAAAACAGAAGAAGAGTGGTCGTTTCTAGACTTATGAAGTAAAGGCCTCTCCTGACTTTCGCGCGATGCCTTTGCCAGAAGTGGGAGTCGTGATGGTGGAAGCGGGCCGTTCGTGGGGTAAAGGGAAGTTTTTGATGATTCTTTTTGACAATTTTGGAATCGTAATCGACGGAAGGGGACATACCACAGTCCCCCTGCTGCCACCCTCACCACCTTGCCACACCCCGACTTCGCTGCCACCGTTCGTCTGAAGCTGCTTTCAAGGGGGAGGCGTGAGGGGAAGGGAGGGAAATTGAGGGAAATTACGGAGATGCTCTAATTCCGCCAATAAGGATTACGTGACTACTTGAACTCGCCCCTGTGTTCTCTGCTGCGAAAGGCTAGAGCACAGACGACCAGAGAACGGCTCCAAATCTCAAGCAGTAAGGTGTGAGCCTTAGGACTAAGCCTTGGAGAGAGGAGGGGCTCTGGAGTGGGTGTGTCAATCATATTGTGGCAGTTCGATCCGCTGTTTGATCGCCCAGCCACGCAAGCCGTGGTTTCTACACTCACCCCGTCCTGTTTCGCTGCAGCCCTACTGAGACGGACCCTTTGAAAACCTGTAAAAATTTCAACCAAGTAAGCCTCACCTGCACCAATGGCCAGCCAATGCTCGTAAGCGTTTCCTCCAGTCGTAAGGCGGGATCCTGAAAAAAACAAATCGTTGGTATCAAGACAACTACCCTCTATTTCGGGAAAGAGCGTCGAGTGCAGACCACACACCACAAGTGACGACGGCCAAGAAAAAGAAAGCCACTTTTTTCTTGGCCGTCGTCACTTGTGGTGTGTGGTCTGCACTCGACGCTCTTCTCGTTTCCGAAATAGAAGTATTTACAGTAGGATAATGGCACTCACTTGTACATGGTTCTACCTATGTATGATGTACAGCTTGAAGGTTCGGGATTGAATATCCTTCAGGATAGGGCTGCGCCAAGACCCCATACCGCTTTCCGTGACTGAAGAACGCAAAGTGCCCTAAGCCCTTGGTGGGACGGCGCTCTCCTTGAGCAACGGGAACGCCCTGGTAAGGCTATCCCGTGGGACGAAAGATACCACGACCACTTCTTACTCCCGCCTTAGTCCCCCTGCAGGCTGCCTCTGCCCAGTCAGGTAGCGCTGGATCAGCAAACAGCCAAAGGCGAAGAAATCTCAGGGCCATAGAGAGACGGACAGATCCCCTACCTCATCGAAACAACATCTATGATCCAGAATCCCTTTAGGGTGACCACACACTGGACAACCATAGCCCAAGATCGAGAACAATGGAAAGAAGTTGGGACCCGCGCAAGGCCAACCGCCGTGCTGAGGAACGGGTCGTCTAAGTATTCTAAGTAAGTACCATAGGGGCGCCCATCCTTTTCACTTCAATTTGAAAAGGATAATGAAAAGGGGCTCAATGTCCGGAGGCTCTACTGTTTACGTGAATTTTGTCAGAAATTGAAGTTACTAATACTAAAAAAGGGCTCACCTGCTGTTTTGATTTATAGTAGTGATATGCTATGTGACTCGTAAAGTCGACCGAGAAACCGACGGCCATCAGAAGAGCGGCCATAGAGAGTGGATCGAGATCGATTCCTGAGCAACAACTTCTAAGTAATCTGAATAGCATTTTCCACAGTGAAGTAGGGTGAATTTAGCAGGCCTCCAGTGCGGAGAGCTTAATTCATCTGGGTGGTTTGTGATTATATCGTTATTAAAAATCATCGACCTAAGTTGTCTTAGGCCGCGTTCATAGTTCGCGACTCGGGAGATTAGGATAGTAGGCGACAGGATATTAGGATAGTAGTAGAGTAGGAGATTGCGCTGACAAGATTGGATACGTATCGATTGAAATCGCTGGAGAGTAGTAGATTGGGCGACTTCAAGCGAATAGATCAATACATATCTAATCTTGTCAGCGCACTATCCTAATCTACTACTATCCTAATCTCCCCGTCAATACATATGTTTTTCATTGTCGCGTACTATCCTAATCTCCGGAGTCGCGAACTATGAACGCGGCCTTATAGGTGAGAAAGTGCTAAACGGCGAAGTCACGCTTATCGCCATGGTCAGCGGATCAAAGACGAACGGCCTTCATATGTAAACGCACACACTCTTGACCTCAAGAATTTTCTGGATTATTACGGTGCATGGTAAGGATAAAAGAAAATCGTATGTTTTTGGAGTCGATCTGGCAGACGCCTTTTGATGCTCTTATTCTTGCCTCTGCAGTTACGGCCGAATCAGTAAAGGGAAACAGTGTGAGCGTCAAGTCAGTGTGAGATTTACTTACCCCAAAGACTCAAGTAATCAAGAATCCGGTCGTGTGAATGAGAAGCACAGAGAAACATGCTGTTATGATACATGCCAAATTCGGTATGAAGATAAAGCATGCGATTGCCGTGCACAGCAGAGCGGCTCCCATCGACCCACACTGTCGAGTCGATCGCCAGAGGCTGGTAATATGACGATTTATATGTACTCTTGAAATCGATTGCAAGATTTTGCTCAACACTCGCAAGAGCGCGAATGTGAAGCTTGGCTTTTAAAAGGATAAAGGATAAAGCATTTGCCGTTGATCAATCCCTTTTTGGGATGCGGCACGCATTCTACTTCCATTTGTACATTCGCAGTGGCGTTTGAATGCGATGTGGCCTATACAATGACTTGCGGGGGCCAGCCGATGTACAAGTCAGTGTTTTTATCCTCCCAGACAAGTCTGGTACCAATTAACCGACCCCGGAGGGATGGAAGGCTTGGTTGGCCCGGGCGACCCAGGATTTGATCCCGGACCGCTCGCGTGGTGAGCGCGCCACTTGTCACTACACCACTTCCACCCCCAAGCTTGGCTGTTACTCAATTTATTGGGGTACGCATGCCTTGATTCGGGGGGATATCTAAACAAGACGACGTGTAGGGAGACCTTCGTAGGTTTGAACGGATTTGGTAGAGGCTTAACCCTGCGCGGCTCCTCTTCGTTGGCAAACAAAACCACCTCCGATTATGTACGTTACAAAATGGTCAATAATATCTGCCGAACAGCTCGTAAGCGAATACATTATACGAAGTTATACGAAGGCGTGGCTTAAATGGGTTACGGGGCAGCGGTCAACCAACGTGTGCGAGTCCAGACAGAAAAGCACATTGCTGGGACTAAGCCTTTCGAAGGAGGGAAAGAAAGCAGAGATGCTGTAATAGTGTGTATGTGCGAGAGTCCCAGAGAACACTACAAAACACTGAATCACCAAGCCTTCCGGTTGACCATTGCCCTTAAACGCTCCTAAATTGGGAAATATGCATACTTACCAGTGGCCTGGTTCATTCTCACCATTCGTGGCAAAAATAAATATAAAAAGGGCTGAATTTGTTTCAGCTGTGGTGAGAGTTCAAAGTGATTAGACAACAGTCATACCTACCTGATCGATGAATGGCGCATGTTCTGTGTAGGGAACGACATCGTAGTCAGAATATTTCGCCGCGATTCGTCTCCAGTCTTTCAACGCCGGGATCAGTTCATGATTATTTGATTGTCCTGCAAGCAACTAACTCATTCAATGCCGTGCAGTAGGTAAGCTCCAATTATTGAACTCTAGAAAAAAAAACAAATAAACAGTTAGTGCATTGCCAATTTCTAACATATCCGACGCGTGCGACGCAATGCGGCCGATGTAGCACTACAGTTATGCCGTGGCGAGATTCGATTGTGCTACTCAGCCGTTCTCACGCTTCTGTCGACCCCAGGTTCTCATTTTCGCGCTGACATGGTAGAACGCATTAATAGGAGCCGTGTGCCGACCGCCCGTACAGTTATTTATAGTGGCGCACAGACTTTCTTAGCTGAGGAACTCTCGAAGCTAATTTTCAAAATTTTTTAAAGGTTCAGTACTCAATCATGCTGAAAACGTATTAGAGGAAATTTTGCTCAATTTACTTATAACTATACAACATCGAATAAGTGAAAAGAGAATGAGTCAATAAACGATCAATAAATCGATCTTACCCCATGGAAGTTTGTCATGAAGAAGAACGATGAAATGCATTTGGGATCGTTTCCAAACACGCACTTTCGTTGTATTTCACGAACGTCGTCCAGATAAAAATACGTGGCCGATGTTGAAGAACGTGGCATTTCCGCGTAAGTGAACTCCTCCGTTTCGCCGTAGAACTGAAATAGCACAACCGTTGACTAGTGACCGATAGTGCAGGAACAAAGAGCGGTGTTATCACCTGCAGGATGCACAAGTACGATCACACCCAACACTAAGTGTTCGAAAACCTGCCAGAAGCTTCTGGAAGAAGATAATTCCCAAAGGCTGCAAAAATTAATTCGTTACTGCTGGTACCCTGACCCTTTTTTGGTTAACCACCCTTTGTGCCCTTTTGCAGACTCATCAATGTAAGTGGAACATGACATGTAATCCCTCGCCACAAATACTGCAACCAAAGACCAAGGACTGGCGGATCCAGAGTTCCTACAAATAGCAGATTGCAAAAACTGCTGAACAACATACGTTCAAAAACTCCTCGTAAGCTGTAATCCAGAAGAAAGTGCTCTCCGGTCCATACGCATAGGTGGAATTCTCAAAATCCTGCACAATTTGTTTGATCGCTGAAATCACAACCGATGTTCCAAAAGTACGGCACCATCGATAACGTGCACAGTACTCGATAGCGCTTAGGATCCCGCAGATCGCCGGGATTCAAAATGAACACCGTGATCGGTTGCATGTTCGCCAGAGATGCCTCGAAATGACTTTGGAATGTCTGGAGGTACGAATCAGGCAGCGCCATCTTCTCGACACTTATCAATGTGCGCGCAATTGTAGGATGCCGACAACACACGCGTAATAGTAGAAGCCCATAAAGATCGCTAATATGAACCTGAAATAAGCACCACTGTGTCCCAAAAGTCATGCACCAATCAATACTTGCAAACATTTTGACACACCGGCTCTGTTCATGCTACGACATGAAATATCGGTGGGTAGTGGAACAGAACACCATTTTTACAACCCGAATAGAGGTCCGGGGATCATCCAGCCCTGGGCCAAATTCATCGGGCCAATCAATCCTCACAAGGGCAAGACATTTAGTGCTAGATTGATATAAGGAGCGCCGAACTGAAGATTAACTGGCACTCGAAAGACACTGGATACGCCCAAACTGCTTTCGCCACTGCTTTTCCAGAATCAAGTAGAATGCACGGCGCATTCCAGAAAAAAATGGTGACTAGCACCAAGGGTTATTTTTTGTTTGTTCATACAACACCGACTACTGATCACCGTTTCCGTAGCAGGTGTTCATTGGCTTTTGTGATTCTAATGGCAATATCGAAATACGCTCTGGAAACTAGTATAAAACTGGCTGATAATAGTTCTAACTGATCTTCCGGTTAATATAAAAAATTAAATTTTCATAAAAAATATGGAAATTTTTACAGAGAAAGAAAAATAGCAACTTCCGAGAACACAAAGAATTCAGAACAAAAACGATCCTACCGTAACTTTTGTCACCCGATTTTCACGTTTTTGCATTACCTACTGTACTGAACGACCACGAGTTAATTCGCAACCGGTCTTGATGGGTCTGATGGGTTAGCTTCATGGGAGTCGTGAGATCAGATTTTTTGCGTCACTATTACTGTGCGAATACCGAGTAATCTGTAACGCTCCTGGTACTGAGTTACTTCTCAGGAAGACCTCAACAGCTTACCAAGCACGAATGTCGGTAGTACCGTATTGATGGATGGCCACTGAGAAAAAAAGCGGTCGTAAAATGTAAATTTTGGCTTGGACCCACTTTATGGGACATCCTCTTAAGAACAGCAACGCTGGTTGTCGGGATGGTCGGGTTGAAGTCTTACCTAGCGCCGACAAACTTTTTATGGGTAGAGCACCTGGTGCCATCTTGGCTGATGATCAGTACTGCTCGCATCACTGAGTAGGCTTCGGATACTCAGCGGATAGTTTTTAATCCATAGAAGCGGGCTATTGCAAGATACCGGGACGTTATGGATTATGGCAATTACAACCGGTAAAACATACCCTTTGTATCGGGATGACCACTGGGTATGGAAAGACTGACGGTGCGTAAGCCATATTCAATTTCGCCGGAGTTCCTTCGAAATTCTAGGCTTAGTTCTAAAGGACGCCCCCGTATGTTGCGATAGCACCTCAGAGCCTCAGAACTGATACGACGATTCTGAAGAGAAGGGAGTTGTAAAGGTAGTATTCGGGAAAAATGATTTGCCTCGACCCCAATTGGAATAAGAGATCATAGCCGATGATTTAAGCGATAAATTTCCCTGGTTTGTTTTTCAGCGTTTCGATTGGTCTCATCGGGAACCGGACTGGTCTTGTTGGTTTTTAGTCAGAGGAATTTAACAACTACTAATGAAATCAAAACCATTTCATCATCCGGTTCCAGCTTCGTTGCATTTTTGTCACATTTGTGTAGGTTTTAGATGACTTATTGCGAGCGAGACCGGGTGGTCTGTTGATTGGTGAGACGGGATGGTTGCAGTGCGGTAGTCTTACAGCCACAGGCTATAATCTGGTATGCCTCTTCTTATAAAGCTGGATCATGCCCGCTGTACTCGGATGCGCAAGAAGAAAACCCACGGGTGCGCGCGGAAGATAGAGCCGGGAATTGGGATTGGCAGAAACCGTATCTACAGGGTACCCAACAGAAGGCTGGTCGTGCGGCGAGAAGGCAGAGACGCAGAAGGGTCAGCGGACGAGTCGCAGCGCGTACTGCAGCGATTTGGCGTCAAGTTAAATAGAATGTATTTAATACGTCCACATCGCACAGCACGCGCTGCGACTCGTCCGCTGAGCTGTCTGCGTCCCTGTCTTCTCGCCGCGCAACAGGCCTCCTGTCGGGTACCTGTATCGATAGCAGGAACGGACACTCGCTCTCCCCCTCCTCTTCACTCTATAGGTCCAGCAATTGTTCATGCGTTGTCTGGGTCTACTAGGTGTACGATTTTCCTTTTTTTCTGGGCCACAAGCCGAGAAACGTGATACGGTGGATGAGTGAATGCACCCTCTCAATTCATTTAAGGCACCAAAACGACGTCATGCACTTCAGCATATTTATTAGAGTTATAGAGGATGATGACAAGTAGACTGTATATAATCCTCCCAGAGGAAGAACGATCCTAATAAATGATCAAAAAGAAAAACTTGTAGAGAAAAACTGCACGTACCTTGTTGGCCATGTCGGCAGAATTTGAGAATATCGCCGAATAACTGCCGCTTGCACTGCCGAAACTCGCTCCACAAGCGCTGATCTGGCCTAAACATGGACGTATTGACGGTTTTAGACCGACCATTGTTTTATAGAAGATGGAGTAAAGGTTTTCTGGGCCAAATTCAACGAAAGATCTGTACTTTTGACTTGAGGGTTAGGGCTCGTATTTGTGGCTTATGCGATGGGGGGATGGGGCGGTGGGGGGGGGGGAGTGAAAGGTAGAAAACCGCAGTGTATTCACTCCACATGAAATACCTTTGTTGCTGAGGGAGGTGATGGAGTTAGAATAGGACAGACAGCACAACATTCCACCACTGAATGAGGGTGACTCTTCCAGGTGTGGAGGGAGGTCTCAAATTATTCCTTGACGTAAGGGTTGACCTTAGCTAGGAGTCCAGACAACGTCGCTGCTTATTGGAATCCCATCGAGCTGCAGAGGCTGCCAAGCTGGACATTAAGCTACACCAGCGCAAGTGGGTGGGCATTCGATGACGAATCACCCAAGGGTGACTTTGGGTAAACGTTATAACACAACACCCAGGTTGAACATGTAGGAAAAGTTTTCTACGAGCGCTCACGTTAGGGGTTCGCTTCTTCTCCAACACAAATAAGCTCTGGCCGAAACAAACTTGCGGCTCACAGGAATAAAGCGCTAGCGGCCAGCACAGCACAGAACATGATCAGCTGATAGAAGAAGCAGATACTGATGGCGATCGCAGAGTACAACGAGAACGATCGCACTGCTGGGGTCTGTGAAGTCATACCGATGAAGAACGCCATTGCATTTGTGATCGAACTGGAAAGTTGAACTCTACTTTTTCTCAAAAAACATGCCTGTCGTAATTTGGTGCCCTGCGTTTTGGATATCACATGGGTACGATATTAGGATGTGACCGAATTTCGCTTTGCTGAGAGTTCTGTTGAGATAAAAGGCTCTTTACCGCGCTGTACACATTGCATTAGTTAGAGAGCCAAACATTTGGCATATTACCGCATCTAAACGGAGCATTCGAATGCTTAGCCTTATTAAAAGTGCTGATAATATAAGGATACAAAAATGATATCATGGTGTGCTCTCTGAGCTGCGAGTTTTTTGGCTCTTTTGGTCAGAACAAAAGAGTGTTCCAGCTCTCGCGATGAATTTGTGAGGCGCACTGAACGCCTTGGAAAAAAAGGGGAAGGCAAACGACAGACGATACCCTTGATGGATTCGTTATACTCTCATTAAAAAAATCGGTCATCTCTTTTTAATTTGCGATGATCTCTTCTAGAAGGATTTTCTCTTCCCTGACACTACTAATTACTTACTTAGTAAATTTTTAAAAAGCAGTGAGAAACGCTACCTTATAAGAATGCTCGGTCCAGCTTCTTCAAGTGTTTGAGCCATCCGTTCCGGCACTTCCTCTTCGGTATTTGTTCGATCCCAGGCACGAAGAATGATGAAAACGTCATCAACACCAACCGAAATCACCAAGAAGAATGCGGCTACGATTATGGACTGAAAGCTTCGTTTGAAGACCTCACTCGGTAGAACAACAAGGACAGAGCGCATAATTTCGCGTAGTCGTACAAATCGTAGGCCGGCTCCGCGCGCGGTTGTGGGGCGGCTGCTCTGGGCTTTCAACAATCCGAAACACTGTTTGTTCGAGGAGGCGAACAGTGCCATAAAACAAGTGCGCACTACACAAATAATGGCTATGGTTAACCGTGTTAATTCCCGGCAGAGGCAACAAAAACATATGTAGCGCTCCCGCGACGCAACGCCGCCTGTTATCCATTACGAGGTCAAGCGACACACTTCTAGGAAACGCACCTGAAATTTCCAGCCACACCAAGACAAAAGCCCTGTGGTAGAGATCAGAGCCAATAGCGGAATGGGATTAGGCAACCAACCAAGGATTCCCATGGCTTTGCTCGAGATGGATCACGCCTGAAAATACGTTAGAATTCACAGCAAAATTGTAAGGAATAATAATAGAAGTGTATCTTTGAAAATTTATACATAGTAGGTCCGCATTCCTACTTTACAGCCGTAGGGCCTTTCGCCTTGAAGGACGGTAAGATAGTGCTGCTGTTCCCTTGTCGTCCACCCTGAACCTCTTGCAGTACCAGTCCTGCACCCTTGAATGGCATGTTATAAGATGGCAATGTCTGCAGGATTCAAAAACCCATAAATCGACTTTTAGAAAGCATCGACTGCAGTAGACTCGCAGGAGAAGTGCCCTGTATAAAGAGCGCTAGGCATTCGCAATATAAGCGGAGCCCCGCCCACAATAGGTGGAGTGTTCCCATCCCCACATTGAGTATGGCGCACCCTTCATAGAGCAGAGTGAGAAATTTTTCATTGACAGTTCGATTCCATCAGAAAACAGAAGGAACGTGGATGCAGGTTATGATGAAAAAAGATTTAGTGTATTCAGTGGGCGGGGCGTGCACCGAATGGGGTGGAGCCTAAATCGCAAATCCGTAATAAGTTTTAACTTGTTAAAAGCAAGAAAAATGTGGGTACATTCTTTTCTTCTTTACTTCGAAAAAGTTGGAAAATAGGAAATTCTAAAAAGTAAAAAAATAAAGGAAAGGAAAAAAGTAAGAACAGAAGAAACTCACCTGAGTGAGAAGATCACTACAAAGAAAATCATCGCTATAACAGACATGGTGATCATCGGAGCGGTCTCAACGCCCATCCGCCGGACTTCAGCCGACACAAATGAGTCGCCAGTAACTTCACACTGAAATAAACATTATTTATTTAGCATTTGTGCTTGTTTATTTATTCCGCTCATCTTTCACAAGAATGCTGAGAGGTGGACAAGCTCACGTCCCACGGCGGGAATCGAACCCCCACATTCTACCTTTCCGGGATTACAGTCTACCAATTACGCCACAGAGGCGCCTTTTTCACCAAAACTTTGCTTTGATGGAACGTACCGCAGTTATGGCACCACTTATGCTTTCAAGTCGCGAAAATGGACATGCGCTGCGGTTACGGACGCGGCAACCTTAATCGGAGGGAGGATCTGTCTACTGAGATATTTGCGGGATGTGCCTTTAAGTGACAGTATCACATCAGTTCACCCATTATTGAGTGCTTTGGAATATTTTCGACCACAAATGTATCCATATTGCCCGAGTTCCCAATAAAAAAACTGTCGATTGGCTAGACATGATAAATAAAATGAACGTCTTGAGTCCACTTATTGTTCTCGTGACGCCCCATTTGAGAACACGTGCTTTTTTGGTCAAACCGGTTGTCGGTTTCCAACCTACAGTCGGCAGTTCATCAAAGCAATTCGCATAATTTACAACGGATCACTTGGTTGCGATTAGTTGAACAGTTAACAGTTCCGCAACCTATGACATGGAAAAATAATGGACGATTGATCATCGAAGAGACCCTAAAAGTTTACTGTGGAAATGGGTGGAGGCATTTCCATATCGCAATGTACAACAACAAGGGCGGAAGTGGTGTAGTGACAAGTGGCGCGCTTACCACGCGAGCGGTCCGGGGATCAAATCCTGGGTCGTGAGTCGCCCGGGCCAACCAAGCCTTCCATCCCTCCGGGGTCGGTTAATTGGTACCAGACTTGTCTGGGAGGATAAAAACACTGACTTGTACATCGGCTGGCCCCGCAAGTCATTGTATAGGCCACATCGCATTCAAACGCCACTACGAATGTACAAATGGAAGTAGAATGCGTGCCGCATCCCAAAAAGGGATTGATCAACGGCAAATGCTTTATCCTTTATCCTTTAATGTACAACAAATTTGTAGATTCCCCATGCGCTTTCAAACGCATGCACAGTTCCAACCAAGGCTCGAGTGCATGTCGCATCACAAAACGATGTTCACAAAAATGTCAGCCCAGGCATTTTTTGAGAAGCGGAGCGGTAGAAGACAACGGCTCTAGAATAAACGCTGACGATAAAGGATAAAGGGTAAAGCAGCTGCCGTTTGAGATACGTCACGCATTTTACTCGAATTTGTGCATCCGTAGTGGCGTTTGGGGCGATATGGCCTATACAATGACTTGCGCGGGCCAGCCAATGTTAAAGTCAGTGTTTTCCCAGACAAGTCTAGTACCAATCAACCGAGGGATGGAAGGCCTGGTCCCGGGTTTGATCCTGCCACGGACGGCGCACATGCATCAATCACGGGACCGCGGATCAGACGCGGGACCGCGCGCGTGGTAAGCGTGCCACATGACACTACACCACTTACGTCCTGGATAAGGCTCAGGATGAAACGCGCATATCCTTGATGCGCCACGCACCAGATTTCTATATCGAATTGTACGGAATAGCAATGCTTTCGGTCGAATGCAAGAACTTATGAAAGCCAGACTATGTACACTCTGATGGCCTTCATATTACAAATGCAGAATTAGTGGCGCACAGGGGGACGGACTCGAGAAAAACCAATAACGCGTGTGACTTTTGATGCGCTTGATACGATCTGATGTCAAGTTTGACACTATTTCTGTAATTACACCAAGTCCCACACGGAGAGTACAAGACAAGTTAGTGAATAATTTCAGCCTCACAGACTAGTCTCCTGCCGGTGAACCTAAGACACACAAGGCCAGACTGTCATAGACGGGACCCGTTCTCCAATTGAGCCCACGAACGGAATTTCACTTGAAGCGTCGTCGCCACCAATCATCGGAGGTAGGAGTGGGTGGTCTGTATAGTTCGCCGGATGCCACGGTTTCCCTAACTTGTACAAGGGAGCAAGATCGCCTTTTAGCCTTGGCCCCTATAATGTTTTTATTACACCAGCTACGAATATGATTTTTTATCAGTGGTTTACTAGTTACAGTACTTATGGTCAGGGTCAACCGTTACGTTGGACCGATATTGGAGCGACGTTGGACCGATGTTGACCGCTCTCCGCGCCGGCATTCACTCTCGCCACCCGCGAGCCGTCTGTGTCTCCGTGCGTACGTTCACTCTCGGCATTACTCTCGTCGTCGCGTTGGACTTTGTCCAACGGACGGTTGACCCTGCTTATGGTTAGTTGCTTTTGAATTCAGTCAGTAAGGAAATCCTCAGGAAATCCTATGAGCCATCCAAAGACCAATTCGAAGCTTCTCGTAAAATTACCTGGAGGATAGAGAAACGTTTCTCTTTGAAGGTTTCCCGGACGGCAAGCAACCATCTGTAGATGACATCGACATCCTCATAGCTGCTGACCAAATAGAACTGTAGAATTGCCGTCGTGAATGCTTCCAGTTGTTTCGTACCATTCTTCAGTGTGATTCCGTAGACATTATTTTCCTGAACATAATCAGTAATTGATAAGACAGTCGCTATTTAAGGCGCCAGTTTGTGCCCAAAAAAAGCATGGGAGCACGCAATCGGCGATTTTTAGGTTCCCAGGCACAGTAATTGAAGAAGAATTTTCTTGAAGCCTTGGAGGCACATGCCTTAATAATTTTCTAAAATGTTCTAAGCTACTGAAAAGGTGCATATTTGGTGGAGCAGATGCCATCACTACAACAGGAAGCGACATCGGGCCTCAGACCCTGTAAGACCCAATCCGTTAGCGCCCCTCCCCTCCACTGGCTGCGCCGCTCGTACCTCTAGGCTACTTCATGCTCTCGTCCTCAGCTTCTCTTTCTAACACACGTCTTTTCGCCAGGGTTAGATCAATGATATAGTACATAAATCGTACTGATCAGACCATATTTTCAGGTGAATTCTCGATGATCGACTTCTATATTTTAGCTCTTTCATGTTCTCGTCCTTCTTGGAAAGAGGAAACAGCTCGTGTAACGTAGTTTTAGTTCTTCGGCTCACAGATTCTAAGAGCAACAAGCCCAAAAAAGGGGTCGTATTGAAGAACCTATTCTGTGGGTGGGATTGAGTTACTCACGAGTACAGCAGATATGCCGTTGTCGCGGTTCGAAAGTGCGTGGCAAAGGCGCTGGGGCCTTACAAAGTGTTCTGATAGCGACTCAAAGAGCGACTGGAACCTATCCCATGAAGGAAGCCTCGGAATGTGAAATAATGCCGCTTTCATGTTGAGGGGTGGGGTGGGGACATTGATGTGAGTGAGCCAACTACAGTACTTGGGAATAAGTCTTAGGAAGGGGAGGGGATTCTGAGGAGGATCGCTTCGTCCTCTCTTGGGCTTATACCTAATGCCACTTACCATCGGTTTTTAGATGTCCTGTCTGGAATGCCTCCTGAGGCAATGAGGGCCGAAAAATGCTTCCAAGTAGGACGTGAAATTTTGCTCTTCATTCTTTCAATTGTTTGACTTCCACCTATCGTCGTTCCGGCGCCATCAAAGAAGACTTTTAGTTATAATGACTTTACATTGCGATAATTCTGTTCGAATGAACGTGCAAAGTGGCTGGAGGAATTCAACAGGACAACATTCTTTGAACATATTTGATGACATTACAAGTTTATTGGTCAAACGGACTGGCGCGTGGGTGCCATCATGACGAAAGAACCGGCTTTGTACTCAATTCCTTCTGCCAATAGGAGCAAGATTTTCGATGCCTTCAAATGAACATATCTATTCATTTCAAAGCTCCAAAAATCGCACCAAAGAACAGAAACCTCGTGACTCTACCTTGTCCAGAGTCAATTCGTTAAGCTCCGCAATTCGTGAGGAGGACGAAAATATTGAAAAGTAGCTGTTATTTAAACAACAAATACGAAAAATTAAAGGAGTATAAGTAGCTTGGAGCACCAGAGTAAGCTTTGCAATTGTTTTCTGGTGTATTGTCACCTGAAAATCCAATGCCAAAAGTCGCTCAATCTCTTTAAAGGACGTTCTGACGTGGAAATTAACGTTTAGCGTGTTGAAGACTACGCACGTTTACACGTAAGAAAATCACGTCAGAATTTGATTTTTTCCTACGATGCAATAATTTACATGTGGACCCACTCGACTCATGCCACAACAAGTTCGGCTCCGCCCACGCAAGACAACTATAGATGAGGTTTTTTGAGAGCTGCTTCCCTAAGAATTTTCATATATAAGACGGAACTTCATAAATGGCCTTCTGCGACTGCGAACAGAGCAATTTAATGGGAAATAAAGGACTCGATTTCCCGTGCACAATGCCTTTAATTCTCGACGTTGTACAAGGCCTGCTTGCACTCTGAAGGAGTTAATTGGTCGTTCGACTGAATGGGTCGTTTGAATGAATGGGATCGACCACGAATTCATGGAATTTTGGATGATTGACGATGCGAAACATAGGAAAGATGGAAACGTATAAGAACACAAAAAGGGCAGCCGGGAACTGTTTGGGACAGTTCCACTGTAAATATGTTCCCCATAAGAGCCATGAAATAAGTGATAATTTATCATATTTCTCGATATAACGGAGAAATATTAGGCAAACAGAAATAACAAAATACCTAGAGAATCGGTTCCAGGAATTGAAC
>MU870681.1:14051-27669 GCA_036418205.1 Ostertagia ostertagi | reverse complement strand
TACTGCTTCCGCAGATTCGTAACGTAGTGGGATTAGATCTATAAAACTATCTACAGACTATTAGCGGTCTGGCTATGCCAGTGTTTTCATCCCCACAGGCAAGTTCGAGGCAACTACGGCAGGATGACAAATCTGATCAGACTGAATAAGGCTCGATCCGAGATCTCAACCTATTACCGCGTAGTTGGCAAATGACGCCACCTGTCACCTATCACCTCCGCCTGAGGATCAAGTATAGTATTCCTTATTGTCACTGGGTGTTGTTCTGATGCGCTCCACACCGAACGATGGGGCTAATCGGTTAATTCAATTTCTATGTTGGTATTTTATTGAGTTTTCAGGTATAATAAGTTGTCCAAATTGCTGACACCATGTCGGCAGCGCAGGAGTTGAGGACTTTTAGTGAAGCACGAGGGAGTTGCTAACGTCGGGTCATGTTCAAGCCTTCGCGACGGTTTAATCGAAATTTTAGGTTAATTTGTTAGTTTCGTCAGAAGCTCGTAGGGCAAATAGCTAACAACAACGTGACGGCATTTTACTGTTGAAAATAACATGACATAATTGATTAAAAAAGTTAAGAACAGGTCACAGGTCAGCCTCAAATGATCCCCAGGTTTGTTTCTAACAAACGAACGCTATGACTGTTAAGAAAAGGCTGAGTTAAAGATGAAATGGTGCCCCGGTAGCGTAACTGGTAGCGCACTTGCCCGGAAAGCGAGAGGTGCGGGTTCTAGTCCCGCCTGGGGCGAAAGTTTTGTTCACAACCCAGCATTCTTGTGAAACATTCGCAAGGCGAACTGCGGCCAAAAACAGCAGTTAACAAACAAAACAAGTGAAAATTGTTACGAAAATTCACCGATTTCACTAGACTCCTATAGCTCATCTTAAAGTACCAACCAAGCTGCCGACTATCCTTTTTCATAGAGGATAACTAGCGTGAATCATCTGCGTTGATGCGTTGCGTGACTACATACTTTTGCTAGACGCCATTTACTCGAGTTACAATCAGGATTTTTAATTAGCGTATACTTGGCTCTTACAAGAACTTCTGGGGTACGAACCTAAAGTATTCTACTGTCTGTACATGCATAGTTAATGAAAGGGTAGGTCGGCTGGAATCAGACCCCAGGTACGATCCATGCACCAAGCGTGTTATGGTGGCGCCAACTGACGCTGCCTCACCCACGCCTACATTTTTTGGGCTTGCTATTTCGCCAACATAAATTTAATCAGGAAAAGATCCGCGGAATGCCTGTTTCCATCTATGAATATTAACGATACATAGTGATATAGCAAATGGTGTTACCGTAGCGCCCAAAATAGTGTGGGACCGCGTCCATATTTCAGTTTGGGAAAATGGGAGATTGAGAATTTTGCTGAAATATTAGATACACATTGACAGATTCAATAAGGGGTACAAGGCTCTAATTTCCTATCCTTCTAATGCATACGTATTTGAACTTCTGACTGGATTGCCTGGTCATAGCCAGGATGTCCATAACTTCCCAATCGCGAGTTCGAACGCGGCCTAACTAGGAAAAGTGTAAAAGACGTCAAAAGTCATGCTGACATAATGCAATCTATTGCATAAATCCTTGGAAATCGCATGCGTATTTTGTGGCCAACCACGTCGCGTCGATCGCTTGTCGAAAACAGAATAGTGGCAGATTCCGGAGTAAAACGTAAAAGCTCGCTGACCCTGCGGAGGGAGGGTGAGGAGTCCAAGTCAACAGCGAGACCAAAGTTGTGAAAAAAATAAGTGATGAGTTGTACACTTAGTGGTGAGGCAAGCGAACCCTGCGACTGCGCAGTACTAACGCTAGTAGAAAGAAGACACTGCCGTGGCGAGGGATGATGCGGCCCGGAGCGCCCTCTGGCTGCCCCCCCCCCCCCTCCTCCAACAGTACCATGGCGAAGATGGTATCGATACACTGCTGGCTACGCGTTTCTAGTGCAAACGCTGAAGAATAAGAAGAAAACCGTATAAGCACTAATTGGTCAGCAGGTCCAAGTTATGGAGCGTTCATAGTTGGCGATCGTACGTGCGATTAGGCGATTAGGCGATTCGTCTATAATGAAAAATATACGTATAGATTAGGGAGTAGGCGAGTAGGCGATTAGGCGATTAGGCGATCGTTCATGGGCAACGAATCAATACGTATCCTTACCTTGTCGCCCACACGCCCTTTTCCATGATCGCTTACTCGCCTACTCGCCTAATCGCCTACTCGCCTACTCGCCTGTCACCTATTCGCCTAATCGCCTTGTCGATTCGTATACTTTTTATTCTGAATCATCGCCTATTCGAACGCACGACCGCCAACTATAAACGCTCTATTACACGGTCAAATATATGACGCTGCGTAGCTGAGAGGAAACAATCACGGTAATACTGAGAAACGAAACAGCCGAGACGAGAAACAACGTGAGTGAATACTTGAAAACTCACCGGCTGAGCCAGAAATGAGCTGCCGAATTGACTTCGGCTGGCCAATCGATTTCTTCCAGCAACTGTAAAGTTGTGCAAAACACATCAGTGCCAGACATGTTAGAACGCGTTCGTTTGCACTTGAGTACGTGTAAGTGCAAGCGTCCGAGAAATGTTCAGCCCACATTCCAGCTGCTTCGGTCAGCCGCATGCGGACGGCATTTCCAAGTTCTACATTTGTTTTGATTTTTTGTGGCTTTGGTTTTTTACTATTCACCTTTTTTGCTTCACCATGTGTACTTCATACAATGGCGGTCAAAAGCGAAATGCGGATTTGTCCAAATCTATAGAACAGCCGGCGCTAAGGGGGGACATTGAAGTGAGTGGACCGCTAATGCCACTCGGGACCGAGCCTTAGGGATGGGAAAGGATTCTGGGAGAGGATGTGAGCAACCACTGTTCTCACCCGGTGTTTATTCCGAATCCCTGGGCTTAGTCCCAGCTAGCTTCAATCTTAGTTTCACTACCGGCGGTTGATGCCTGTTTTAATGTCCCCATTACGGCCGGGAGCACCGAACAGCTAACCCATGGAGCGTTCTATGCAGTTACCATTCCTTCTTAATTCTCGATGTTGGCCTACTGTTCAATGTCCTTGGGGTAAACATTTAAAACAGGACCAATGGTAGGCGACACTAGGATTAATCCCAGCAGAGGTGAGAAGCGTTAGGGAAAAAACCAAATGCTCATATTCTTCCACGAAATCCTTTCCCTCTCTAGCGGCTTTAGTTCCAATTGCAACTGGTTGTTTTGCCCTGCACTTAGGCCGCGTTCATAGTTCGCGACTCCGGAGATTAGGATAGTACGCGACAATGAAAAACATATGTATTGACGGGGAGATTAGGATAGTAGTAGAGTAGGAGATTGCGCTGACAAGATTAGATACGTATCGATTGAAATCGCTGGAGAGTAGTAGATTGCGATATTACGATAGTAGGATAGTAGTAGAGTAGGAGATTAGCTAGACAAGATTAGATATGTATTGATCTATTCGCTTGAAGTCGCCCAATCTACTACTCTCCAGCGATTTCAATCGATACGTATCCAATCTTGTCAGCGCAATCTCCTACTCTACTACTATCCTAATATCCTGTCGCCTACTATCCTAATCTCCCGAGTCGCGAACTATGAACGCGGCCTTCAAAAATGTTCCTATCACCTATACCGAAAGAACATAAGCGCCGTTGAGTCTTTGAGGAGCAATAGGGAATTAGTATTAATGGCAGTGGCTGATGAATAATTCAAATCGGAAGGTGAGCAAGACCGTCATAGTTGACGGACCTACAAGTGTTCCAAATTCTTCATTTTTGACTCAACGTGGCCAGCGAAAGAACGAGATGGCGTCAAATTCACGGAGTATACAAAGTCAAGTGGTAAAGAAGATTTGGGGTCTGTCTTGTAATTCTGAATAAGGGTAAAGCTTCAGAAAAGGATCGGACATCAGAATCCACATCTGAAGAAATAGAGAAAAGAACCGTGTTAACTATTTTGTTTATAATGGTTTCTCTTTCTTAATGTATGAGACCACTCCGATTCTGATAATGGCAATAGCAGAAAAAGCAAGCGTTTTGCCCTCAGGAAAAGTCTGTTAAATGTTTTTTTTTTACAAAATCTCATCTTATATTTATTACTGCACCACATCAATGGATTTTTGCTTGGTTGCGCGCCGCGTAAGCGGCAAGGCGAACGCTGCGGAAATTTCATAGAGATCTAATCGTTGAGTATTTTCTAAACTGCTCTTGACTAGTACCATTCACTATATTTGTACCAATGTATTGGTTGAATTGCGTGCTCCAATGCTCAACAGCGCGCACCAGTGTGAAGTGGATTACGGTGAAACTAATTCACCACACTGATAGATCACTCTTGTCTAAATAAGCTGGCAATTTTAGTCGCTTAGATCAACAAAAACGAGTGTCAAGCTCCGTCAAGCTAGGAGAATATTCTAGCTCTTTGAAGTTTACATTGGGCTGATGCTCAAGGAATAACATGATCAGTTTTAGGATGCACCATGCGCTAGCCTCCTTTTCAGGAGAAATTCAAGAAAGCAGTTATTTTTTAGCGGTATTCGGAAAATATCCTAGTTCTGAGTTTCCCTCCTTAATCCAGTTTTGGTAGTAATAAAGGATTAGAAACTTGCGTTGGGGAAGGTGGGAGGGCAGTGTACGTGAAGCGAACTCATATCTTTACGCATCCTTCGTATCGCCCTTTGAAAGATTAGTTGTTTTCCCTAAACAAGTTCAGCACAATATGAGCGACTCTCTAAGCGTACCGGATGTAAAATAGGGTGAATTCCGGGATCCGATCTATCGGCGTCGAACTACCTTCGTAGGCCTAGTTTTGCACAGTGTCATGAAGAAGTGCTACAACGCCCATAAAGAGCCGAGAGCTTATTAATCTCTTCAAACCTCAGTGCACCAATGTTACTCCACAACCACAGCCACAATAACTTCGATTTTTGGTAAAAAAAAAAACACTCGAGGTTTTTCTTTGGGTTTCAATCTGCTAATCACACAGAAGATTTCAATAATGTCTCTGGCCTTAATATTTTTTAATGACCATGACCATGACGTCAGTGACTCAACGCAGGGAAGATCCTTAGTATTAGGTTGGAAAGAAAGTTCTGCAACACTCTTTCAATTTTTTCTTTTTTTGAAAAATCAATAGGTAACATTTATGACTAACAAATGGTAGAGCATTCTCGTGGCTTTAATCCACGAGGTGGATATAAGTGCTGCAGTCAATAGTTACCAAGAAAATTCAAAAAACCCGACCACTGGTAAATCCACACTCCGAGTCACTGTCTAGTACAAATGTCTCCATAACTGTGGATTCGTGTCAAAGAACCAGCACTATCTTCAATCGCTTCAACAGGCATGTCGTGCACCGCTACAGCGTGTTTGCTTTATCAGCGCTTTCGATCTTCTGATATTTTCATAAGAAGCCAGCAGCGTCCTACACACTCCATTACAGGAAGGGCTCCTACGGAAGCTCATTTACAAATTCTTCGTTATGGGCACCATTGTGTAGGTAGAGGTCTAGGCTGCGGAACTCCAGAAGCTGGTCGAGGCAGCTCGTCTTGAGCCCTCGTACCGCGACAATATTTAATTCTTTCATGACATTGCGAATCACCATGATTCTAAATGGGCCCGGTAAGAAATTCTGGACCTGCGGCAAGAATTTTTACCTCTCTTAGCGTATTACCCTATTCGAGCTATAAACGATTGTCACCTATCCTCGACCTTAAATCATCATCTTGATGACGAAATAATTAGAAGAACAACTCCAACTCGAAAGTGAGGTCGCCTCCTTTCTCGACCCACACTCCGCTGGGTTTTGGCAAAGGAGCATCAAGAAATTTTTTGAGCGTTGAAGACAAGCGGAGGACACTTATGGTAGATACAAGACCGGTCAGGAGTTGTAAACAAAAAAGATAAAATTAAAAAAAAATTTGGAAAAGTGTTGCAGGACTTCTTTCCAACCTAATATCAGCAAGGTCAAAGATCAGCGCGTCGTCGACGCCATTGATCCCAGTTGTGTCGAACTTATAAAGCTGATGAGATCTGTCTTGGTATAATCTCGAGAATTTGACGGGAAACTATCACAAACGACAAAAATCTCATTTACAAATTCCAGTATCTACCATACTCCTCTGTTTCTCTTCGCACCAGTTCCTGCTGGTGGAGGAAGTCGTGTAGTCGCAAGTGGCTAAAACGTGAGGATCAAATCCTGGGTCGTGAGTCGCCCTGACCAACTAGCTTTCCATCCCTCCGGGAAGGGTAGTGGTACCAGATTCGTCTGAGAGGATAAAAAATACTGACTGCTACGTTAGCGCTCGCCCCACAAGCATTGTATTAGGACCACCGCATTTCAAGAACGCACTTGTATGAAAAAATGGTTAGAATGCTTGCCGATCCCAAAGGCATTGGATCAGGGCAAATGATTATCCTTTATCCTTTACAGTTCTGCATATTTTTTTGGGGGGCAAACAATGAGTTACAGGCAGCATCTTGGTAGGTACCCGGACCTGAACCTACATGACCCACACCTACATCTGTATGTGGAGAGATGCTTTGCGGGCATTATCATGCCTATAACACAGGGTCATTTCAATCTCAGCTTCTCACAAGTATAGTGAAAGAACTATCAGCATCTCACTTGATAATTTTCTGGTGAGGGGTTGTAAGGAAAGTTCTGGCCGTTTCGGACCCTGAAGTTCAAATGCGCATATCTCGACTCAAACGCAACGTTTTCGATCGCAATAAAAACCTGCTGGATCTACTCGTTCTTGCGAATATTCCTTGTGTTTGATCATTCCGCTCACTAGAAGTACTGTAGTTCTAGAGGCGATGAACTAGGCGAAGGTCGTTTTATCATCACGTCAGATTTCGTAGCATTTCTCCTTTAGGGTGCTATCCAGACCTTTGAAAAAGCGGCGGTGAATAGGTAAGAGGACTAGGGAGTGGAGGTTTAGGGCATAGTTCAGTACCTCAGCTAGTTCGTTTTTGCAGGGTAGGTTCTGCGGTCGAGCAGGGTGAATATCGCTTGAGGATTCCTCAACGGCACGTCGAGGATTCTCTGCCCGATCAGAGACGATCTCTCGCGCGGACATTCACACTCGCCATGCCGTGCCGTCTGTGCTCTCCGCGCGGATGTTCACTCTCGGCACTACTCTCGCATGGTAGAGAGCTATGGTCGAGGAAATTTCCTCGACCGTTATTCACCCTGGTCGAGGGGTTGAGTCATATAACGCAACTCGGACCATTTCTGGCTGCCCTTGCTGGGCACATGTGATAAGGTTTCAGAGTATTTTGGCACCTTGCAAAATGATACTGTCTTACTATGATAGTTCCGCCTGTGCTCGGGAGTTGCGCCTGCTGTAGACCGCGAAAGAAAGGCAGAACAACCTTCTCCTCGTGCATTTCACCTTTGCAAATTTTTGTTGACCTAGTCTTGATCGAACTTCTCAGCCGAAGACTATAGGTTATTGAGAAGAATCTATTCTACATTGCAACTCACAACACGAACAGAAAACCCATCGTTTTCTTTGGATGAAAGATTGCAGAAGTAGGGCAGACGGCCCTACGGAATCGCAACTTTTCGCAACCCCTAGTTATTGACTTTTCCGTGCTTTTTAAGCCATCCCAAGAATCTTGAAACCATAAATCAAATACACACAATTCAGTAGCGGTCTTCTAAACTGTTTTAAGCACATTTGGTTCTATCAAATGTTTCAGTTGATTTTTACCGAAATTCCACATCCAACGGTCACCCTCGCCAACTTCGAGGATATCGCCGTCCCTACATAAGGCTTCCAAACTATCGCTTCATGGCTTATTTTTCGCAAGTGCATGACCAAACGAATAGTTCATATCATGACTTATTCCACTCCTTTCTGCCCTTATTCGAGGTAGAAGAAGAAAATCGTGAGGATTCGCTTGGTGAGCATGTTCCATTCAAGGCCTTAAAAAAGTGGGAGTAGTCCATCTAGAGCAAAGTTTACATCGTATTTGGATAGAGCAGAAAACACGCTTTCTAGCGATATGCAACTCGTAGCAGTCTGCCGAAAATTTAGCCAGAGATGATATGCCATGAAACATGACATTGGAGAAACGGCCAGAACTTTCCTTACAACCTATTACAGATATCTATCTCGGGCTAGCGGTTAGCAAGTTGTTTCTCATTCACTCCCTTTATCACACATTTCCTGTAAGTATTAATTTCTACACTTTCCTCACGCTCTTTTGGTTTCTCTTTCTGCTACCGTCATTTACTCCCAGTGAGCATCATTGCTTTGTTCCCACCGGCTTCATGTCGCTTGCTTTTTCTTTCTGGTTTTTGCCTTCCACACGTCTCTTCAAGCTTCTGCTTCTTTTATTTCATTTGCGTAGTATCCTTCAAATTTCTTCCGATATTACTGTGTGATAGACTGCTCGAGGGAAAAATGAGATATGCGGAAAAGGCCTTGGGTTTAGTTTGCTTGGTCGTGAGGTTCACCCGCCTGAACAAAAATCTTCATGTCGCACTTTGCGCAACTACACCCTGGTACACTTTGCTGCTCGCGTTCCCTACGTGATGAGCAGCGTTTTCAGAAACAGCTAGCAACAGAGTGAAGCATGCTGAATGACTTCATCGATTTTTGTTCTGTTGTTACAAATTATTAGATATCGAAGAAACTATGAGAAACAGGGGAAAAGATGTCGCGACAAGCGGACAGTTCTATCGTGTTTTTGCGTCGTGGTTCGGAAGGCCAAAACTCAAACAAAATCCCACCCAAGCCACTCCTGTCCCTCCGGAGACCTGTAGAGCTACCGCGGCTGTCGGGGATGGAAAACCGCCGATGACATCGTCGCTTATACCTGCCAACGCGTCGATCAACAACATTTTGAGGCTACACGTTCAGCATGAAAGGTGAATATCGTCACGTTCAAATAACATTCATGCGCGGGAAAGCTTGGTTATAGGATGGGCCTCTGGAAATTTGTGGAAAGAGTTCTGAATATGAGCATTAAATAAATCTATGCAAATTAAATTTTGCCAATCTGCTTACAATTCGATTTTTTTCCATTTTCAGTCCATCAGGTGAAGAAATATCAAGTAATATCAATTGTAATGCTAATAATAACAAATCGAATTAATGTCAAAAATTGGATGATATCTGTTGAACTACAGTAGCAATATCAATTGAAGTATCAGAAGGCAAAATTCGCACAATTTCCACTTACAACTTTTTAATCAGTCAGCTGAAAAATTAGAAGCAAAAATTAAAAGAGATTAAAATTAGAAGAGATCTATTTATATACTGAAATTTGTTGATATCTGCATTTTTTAATGAAACACTTGTATTGCTTGAACGTTTGTGTCGAACTTGGAACTTTCTTATCATTTCAATGAAGGTGCCGATTGAAAAGTTGGAGCACTTTGGCTGGTGATAGTGAAGAACAAAAGGAAAGCTGCACGTCATCCAGAAGCCGTGTGTGTAAAAACTTTACGATTTCGCGATTGGACCACTGCAAGGGGGAACGGAAGTGGTAAGAGCTGTAGTAGTGGGGCCTAAAACGGTCAGATCCTTCCGTAAGATAGAAGGATGGACGTTACTTTATATAGTTAAATTTTTTTATGGAATAGAAAGTAAGCTAAATGTTGTATAACACAAAGAGGCACCGGAAGTTTCATCTCAAAAGAATTCCAAAATTTACAAAAAACTAAAAAAATTTCAAAAAACGCCGCCCTGTTAAGTACACGTTCCACCCATTGTGGCTGGGCCGCCGCTCATGCCAGTTGTGCTGGGAACACCTTAGACATTGCTTGTACCCAATTGTTTTCTGCTCTGTAGGCTTTCTCCCAACCGAGTTATGAAATTTTTCATAAAGCACTGCTTTTTTCAGAGAACGCCCTGCCCACACCGCTGGCAGGTCCTTCTCATTCGACATGGTTTATCGATACACACCTATAAAAATTTTCCAGTCAAGGTTTTTTGGAATGAAATTCGAAATTTTGCTTTCGGTACTGCTCGCTCGCTCGATGCATGCCACGCCAACTGTGGGCCGGGCTTTGCTTAAACAATTTGTGTTTTGTACTTCACGGACCATGACCTATCATCTCGAACATGAACCAGTCTCCCAAGTAATTCCTCCGGTAGTATGGTAATCTCGTGACAGAAGCACAGACCGACGGACGAAGCGCTTTATACCTTCGGGAACGGAATTAGCTACTGTTTCGGAAAACCAGGCGCTCGTCGAGTGCAGACCACACAACACAAGTGACGACGGCCTCCACAAAATGTAAATGTTTCTGCCAATGAAATGATTAGCCGTTGCAGTTGTATCAGTTGTCACTAATTACAACTATCATTTACCAAAATCAGCTATCACTATGAACCACTAGTTACCAGATTTACTTGGAGGCCGTCGTCACTTGTGGTGTGTGCTCTGCACTCGAAGCACCTGGCTCTCAGGAGCAGAGGGTTACTAAGGTGACCGTATGCTGAACTTCCAAGATGAACGCAAAAAAATTCCTTCAGATTTCATTTGTTCCTCCGAGGAGGACTATCTCAAGAACGAAAGTGTAACAATGTGTGGGTAAAAATGAAAATGTGCTGAAAGTGAAAGAATTTAATAACTTGGAAACAAGTGGAGGGGTTTTCATCCTATCCCTAGCCAGATGCTCAGCTTACAACGCGCGGCGAAGTGTCTGTAAGTCGAGCCTCTTCAAGCTGTCCACATGCTATTTATTACATAGCTTTTCTTTGACTGACCTAAAAACTCAAAAAAGAGCCGTGATTGAGCAATTTCTTCATAATTGCACAAAACCGTAAAGAGTTATTAAGTTTGGAATTCAATCTTTTTCTCAAGAATCCTGGAACCTGCACACCGCTTTGGAGACTAGAATTTTCGGAGTGTTGGAATCGGCACTTTGCGTCATCCCATATTACCGATGAAGCTCTCGAAAAAGGTTGCTTTCCAGGATCAAGTGTGCGCTGAGGAATGCTCGACAGTTCCGGGGAGGAGGGTCGTATTTGCCCGCTCGAGGAATTAAGGGGATGTGGCGGATCGATGCAATTGAGGATCACCTGTCGGGAGGACATCTATATACCGCAAAATATCGAGGAGCTGATCGGTGGTAAGACTTTGGCCCATGAATTTCCAATAACAATTTTATTCCGCTCACTTAAAGTATTCGTGGTTTAAAAGGGTCGTAGTACTACGCTACCTACATAATTTATCACGAATATTTGTTTATTATTCTCATGAAGAATTCGAAATTCGCACGTTTTGGACAAACATTTTATCTTTCAAATGAGTCCACCACAACGTGAATGGATGTTAAGCACACGGCGCATCTCAGAGTGAGGCCAGTCAGCGCACGCTCTAATCACGGTTCACTGTGGACAAAAATCTCAATTTAAGAAAAATCAAAAGAATTTACAAAAAGATCTGGGCGAAATTACAGGGATGAATCCACTACTCAACAAGAAATGTAGTCTTCAGCGTCAAATTCATATGCATGTAATCGCCAAAGTTGAGAATCACTAACAGTTTCGAAAATTATTGGAAAGAGGAAAGCACATGGATTCTGAATCTGCTCATACTCTGATAATCGCCCCTGAAAGGAGCTATAGTCGTTGAAAGAAAGTCAATGCAGCGGAAAAGTGAAAAGTTTTGGCGGTACTCGGACAAAAATCCTCGACGTGGCCATTTTTTTTACCATACTGACATATTGAACAGTTTCTATGAGGGACTTGTTTTTTGTTTGTTAACTGCTGTTTTTGGCCGCAGTTCGCTTTGCGAATGTTTCACAAGTATGCTGGGTTGTGAACAAAACTTTCGCCCCAGGCGGGACCCTAGAACCCGCACCCCCGCTGGGGCCAAAGTTTTGTTCACAACCCAGCATAGCAGTTTTAAAGACCGTTGAATAGAGCAAATCTTCTAGTTTATGATGACGTATTAACTTTTCAGATTGGATGAGTTTGAACGGAGTTATGGCTTTGGAAAGCGTAAAAACTCGCACTCATCACGAATTTTCCTCGTTAATTTTGCAAAAATCCTCGACGTGGCCATTTTTTAAAAACCGCAAATTCACACGAATCAAGTCACTTAAAAAGCTGTAATAGAGCAAATCAGCAAAGCAAGTTATGGCTCTGAAAAGTGTAGATTTCTCATTGATTTTCATAATTTCAGTATTGATTAGAAAGAGCTCTTCACAAAACTTCCAAATCTGCTTTCAGATTGAAAATTCGTGAAGAAAGTTATCATTTGAATATTTGTTCAAATTTCAATAGTAGATAAGCTGCTCCACGGTCAACGCCAAAGATCAATCAACACACAGCTGGCTAAGGCGGTTACAAGGCTTCTTCAACCAAAGGTGGACGTGTAGATTGAGAGCATACTCTGTGTAGTACTGAGACTTGGTAAGCCTTCCAAAGGAAATAAGGAAGAAGAGATGCTGCCATAGTATGCTATTTTTCATAACTAGCTCGTCGTTTTTAGTGCATTTGTTGATAGGACTCATTGCTGATCTTTCCTTGACTTTTCCTAAATATAATAATTGTTGAGTATTTTCGGTATAGGGTGGGGTAGCAGGTTTTTTTTTTCGATGAAAAGTTCTCGGAAAGGGGGTTAAACAACTTTTTCATACTTCGCTTTGTGGGAAGAGTCGCTTCAAGGACTTCGACCGCCGGGGATGCAGGGGGGGGGGGTGGTACTTCAAAATTTTCTCGACGCCCTTGCTCGATCCTGGTCGTTCCATTCCACTCTGATTTGCACGATACCGCCACATTATACATTTGCCGCAGTATAAGGGCAGCACCTTTCACAAACACGTCATCGTCACGATTTTGAGTCATTTCCGGAAACATCCACCAATTCTTAAAACCAGGCATTTCATGTAACCGTGCCATTCATTATCACTAGTCTATTCTGAAAACGTAAAAGCGGAGGCATTAACGGTGGCACATGGTGCCGGTAACGTCACAAACAGTCCAGCATCGGAATCGAGAACCAAATCGCAAGCAATCAGACATGCCACCTTACTGAGCCTGCTATAATATTGAATACTATTTGATCCGTTTCAATTTTGCAAGCAAGCCGAACACGAATTTAAACCGCACTGTGACAGAACAAGTGGAAAGCGGGGCCTACCGCTAAAAAGGACTTGCTGTTGCAACTATGTAGTTCGCTTTGATTATGAGGATTCCAAGGGCTGCTGTATTTTGCTGTCTTTACCACAGCATGCAGATGTGGGAATGTCGTAAAAAAGATTTACAGGTAAGCTCAAATTATTTTGAGGAAGGAAAGAAAGGTGGCAAACAGCAATAAACAACGAGCTTCTTAGGCAGGGTCTACCGTTCGTTAGTATTCTTTCAATATTTTCAACAGAAGTCATATGGAAAAAATGAGCCGTTTTTTCGAATCGCACGAGGAGAAGTCTTTCTAGGGTGTAGGAGACGATTTTTGAAGAAATCTTAAAGGCTTCGCCGCTTAACAGCACAACAGCAAACCCTGCTCGGAGTTGCATTTTAATGCATATTCAGCTGAACAATGAGTTTTAAGGGACAATGATTCATGTTTTTTTCTTCAGGCTTGGTGTGCAGCTAAACTAGTGGACGTAACTCCTTTCATCACCGTTTAACTT
>MU870681.1:0-13951 GCA_036418205.1 Ostertagia ostertagi | reverse complement strand
CCCGTTGGCAGGTCCTTCTCATACGACATGGTTTATCGATACACACCTATAAAACATTTTCCAGTCAAGGTTTTTTGGAATGAAATTCGAAATTTTGCTTTCGGTACTGCTCGCTCGCTCGATGCATGCCACGCCAACTGTGGGCCGGGCTTTGCTTAAACAATTTGTGTTTTGTACTTTTACGGACCATGACCTATCATCTCGAACATGAACCAGTCTCCCAAGTAATTCCTCCGGTAGTATGGTAATCTCGTGACAGAAGCCCAGACGACGGAGCGAAGCGCTTTATATCTTTCGGGAACGGAATTAGCTACTGTTTCGGAAAACCAGGCGCTCGTCGAGTGCCGACCACACAACACAAGCCACGACAGCCTCCACAAAATGAAAATGTTTCGCCAATGAAGTGAATTTGCCGTTTGCAGTTGTATCAGTTGTCACATTACAACTAACATGTTCTAAACATCGGCTGTCACCATGAACACTAGTTTACTAGGTTGCTGAAATCGTGACTTGTGGGTGTGTGCTCTGCACTCGAAGCACCTGGTTCTCAGAAGCAGAGGGTTACTAAGGTGACCGTATGCTGAACTTCCAAGATGAACGCAAAAAAATTCCTTCAGATTTCATTTCGTTTCTCCGAGGAGGACTATCTCAAGAACAAAAGTGTAACAATGTGTGGGTAAAAATGAAAATGTGCTGAAAGTGAAAGAATTTAATCACTTGGAAACAAGTGGAGGGGTTTTCATCCTATCCCTAGCCAGATGCTCAGCTTACAACGCGCGGCGAAGGTCTGTAAATAGAGCCTTTCAAGACTGGGCCACGTGCTATTTATTTCATAGCTTTTCTTTGACTGACCTAAAAACTCAAAAAAGCCGTGATTGAGCAATTTCTTCATAATTGCAGAAAACCGTAAAGAGTTATTAGGTTTGGAATTAAATCTTTTTCTCAAGAATCCTGGAACCTGCACCGCTTTGGAGACTAGAATTTTCGGAGTGTTGGAATCGGCACTTTGCGTTCATCCTATATTTACCGACGAAAGCTCTCGAAAAATTGGTTGCTTCCAGGATCAAAGGGGTGCGCGGGATATGCTCGCCACAGTTTCGCGCGGGAGGCGATCGTATTTGGCCCGCTGGAATGAAGGGGTTGGGCTGGACCGATGCATTAAGATCGTCACTGTCGGAGGACTCTATAAAACGCAAATATCGAGGAGTTATCGTGTGTGAGTTTGGCCACATGATTTCCAATAACAATTTTATTCCGCTCACTTAAAGTATTCGTGGTTTAAAGGGGTCGTAGTACTACGCTACCTACATAATTTATCACGACAAGGATGAAGAATTCGAAATTCGCACACTTTTAGACAAACATTTTATCTTTCAAATGAGTCCACCAACGTGAATGGATGTTAAGCACACGGCGCATCTCAGAGTGAGGCCAGTCAGCGCGCGCTCTAATCACGGGTTCACTGTGGACAAAAATCTCAATTTAAGAAAAATCAAAAAGATTTTAAAAAGATCTGGGCGAAATTACAGGGAAGAATCCACTACTCAACAAGAAATGTAGTCTTCAGCGTCAAATTCATATGCATGTAATCGCCGTATGTAAGTTGAGATTCGCTAAACAATTTCGAAATTATTGGAAAGAAAAAACCACGTAGATTCTGAATCTGCTCATACCTCTGATAATCGCCCCTGAAAGGAGCTATAGTCGTTGGAAGAAAGTCAATGCAGCGGGAAAAGTGAAAAGTTTTGGCGGTACTCGGACAAAATCCTCGACGTGGCCACTTTTTTAATACTGGACATATTGAACAGTTCTAGATTTGACTTGTTTTTGTTTGTTAACTGCTGTTTTTGGCCGCAGTTCGCCTTGCGAATGTTTCACAAGAATGCTGGGTTGTGAACAAAACTTTCGCCCCAGGCGGGACTAGAACCCGCACCTCTCGCTGGGGCGAAATTGGTTCACAACCCAGCGACATACTTGTGAGAGAAGTTGTAAAGACCGTTGAATAGAGCGAATCCTCTTGTTAATGATGATGCATAAACTTTTCAAATTGCATGAGTTTGGGTGGATTTATGTGCATTGGAAAATGTAAAAAAAAAATAGCACTCATTTCGACGATTTTTCTCGTTAATTTTGCAAACAATTCCGGAATTGCCTTTAAAGGAGGAATTCACGATTAGAATGAAGGTCGAAGAAAGGGAAACTGACCTAGTTGAGGGACCCACGGACCTCCTGAGGGTGCGAACTGACGCGCAATTCGCATGGAAAAATTTGACCTCGGCGACCTATCATGCCTCAAAGCTGGCGGGTCCGGCGATCTCCGCCCACCGATCATCTGATCACTCGCCGTAGTTCAATACGTGGCGAGTGATTAGATAGCTGAGAGAGCGTAGTGTTGAAGAGGGCACAGCGATGAGAGTCGCATCAATGCTCGAATCAACGGGCAAGGAAGGGTACCATTTCTCGGGCATTTTTCGTGTACCACTCACCATCCCTAGGTTAATTTGAAATGGGTTGCTTTTTCATCGTGAATTCGTCCTTAAAAAACCGCAAATTGACACGAATCAAGTCACTTAAAAAGCTGTAATTGAGCAAATCAGCAAAGCAAGTTATGGCTCTGAAAGTGTTAGATTTCTCATTGATTTTCATAAATTCAGTATTGATTAGAATGAGCTCCTCACAAAACTTTCATACCTGCTTTCAGATTGGAAAGCGTTCATATTTGAAAAGTTATGTCATAGGTGAATATTACGTTCAATTTCAATAGCCGCATAAGCTGCTTTGCAGGTTACGCCAAAGATCATCTGCACATAGCTAGTTGAACGGTTACAAGGTTTCTGTCAACAAATCGTAGGAAACGTGTAGACTTTGAGAGCGTACTCTGTGTTCTGCGTAGTACTGAGGCTTAGTAAGCCTTCCAAAGAAAATAACGGAAGAAGGGATGCTGCCATAGTATGCTATTTTTCATAACTAGCTCGTCGTTTTTAGTGCATTTGTTGATAGGACTCATTGCTGATCTTTCCTTGACCTTTTTATAATACTTGTTGAGTGTTTTCGGTGTAGGGGGGGTACCAGTTTTTTTTTTCGATGAAAAGGTTCCTGGAAAGGTCTGTTAACCAACTTTTTCATACTTCGCTTTGTGGGAGGAGTCGCTTCAAGGACTTCGACCGCCGGGGATGCAGGGGGTGGTACTTCAAAATTTTCTCGACGCCCTGCTCGATCCTGGTCGTTCCATTCCACTTTCATTTGCACGATACCGCCACATTATACATTTGCCGCAGTATAAGGGCAGCACCTTTCACAAACACGTCATCGTCACGATTTTGAGTCATTTCCGGAAACATCCACCAATTCTTAAAACCAGGCATTTCATGTAACCGTGCCATTCATTATCACTAGTCTATTCTGAAAACGTAAAAGCGGAGGCATTAACGGTGGCACATAGTGCGGTAACGGCACAAACAGTCCAGCATCGGAATCGCGAACCAAATCAGCAAGCAATCAGGACATCTACCTACTGGACCTACGTATAACAATTGAATACTTATTGATCCGTTTCAAGTTTGCAAGAAGCCGAAGCGAATTTAAGCGCACTGATGACAGAACAAGTGGAAAGCGGGGCCTACGCTAAAAAGGACTTGCTGTTGCAACTATGTAGTTCGCTTTGATTATGAGAATCTCAAAGGCTGCTACATATTTGCTGCCTTTACCATAGTATGCAAATGCGGGAATGTCGTAAAAAAGATTTACGGGTAAGGCTCAAATTATTTTGAGGAAGGAAAGAAAGGTGGCAAACAGCAATAAACAACGAGCTTTTTAGGCAGGGTCTATCGTTCATTAGTACTTTTTCAATATTTTCATTAGAAGTCTTATTTGGAAAGTATGGGTCGTTTTTTCGAGACTCACACAAAGAGAAGCCTTTCTAGAGTGTAGGAGACGATTTTTGAAGAAATCTTAAAGGCTTTGCCGCTTCAACAGCACAACAGAAAACCCTGCACGGAGTTGCATTTTAATGCATATTCAGCTAAACAATGAGTTTTCAAGGGACAATGATCATGTTTTTTTCTTCAGGCTTGGTGTGCAGCTAAACTGCGTGGACGTAACTCCTTTCATCACGCTTAACTTCCGCTCCCACTCCCACTCCTGGGCTGAAATACTTTTCAGAATATACCTAAATTCCCAATGGAACTCTTCGGCAGTGTGATATGGCACGGTTCATTACACTACATCTTTATGAGCATTGATGCGATATCCAGCTGAAACACTTAGTTTATGTATTTACTGGGAAATTATAGCGAAGATAAATGGTAGGCCTTGCTGGCAGGACAATCAATACTAATTTTCAGCGGAATTACATGATTTCTCAGTCAATACAAATCATACATGATTGTCTACTCTCAAATCTCCGTAGTCATGGTGAAGTACGGGCGCAGCCAACTCGCTGGACTCCAGCGATCGTCAGAACTTCATCTTCCCATCCTCAACAAACGACAGAAAATTTTGTTAGGCGTACGTGTGACGAACTGCGACGGCTGCGCTCAGCGAGATTCTCCATTTCATCATCTCCACCCTTTTAAATCTACCAAACCTTGAAGCATGTCCGCTTGAGCTTCGACGGCTCGTCAACTCAGAGATGGACGTAAACGGCAGCTTGAGCTGCTGAAGGCGGAAGGAGCGTCTCGCGGCCGCTAACCAGATCCACAACTCCAAATTGGCTTTCTGCTCTCCCCAGCTGTTCAGTTTTTGAGACGACACTGCACCGGACTGGAGGCTGGCAAAGGTCCTACGCAGTGGGAGCTGGAGACTGCTTCAGCTTGTCTCCAGCAGGGAATTCACCGAGCTTCTTTAGGATGAATATTATAAAGGGCCTTCTTGAGCTCGTTGCTGATCATATTTTGAGAGTAAGAACAATGACCGAGTACTTGGGTTGCATACGAGGGATCTTTAAGGAACATTGTGTCACGGTACTTCAATCCACCTTGTTCCCCATGCATACGAATGCTTGTGCGCGAAGTGAGCAAAGTAGCTTTATCAGCACTCACCCCCCTCCCTCCCCACTCCACCCCTGCCCTCCCTGCTGTATACATCAATGGGCTTGTGCGCACTCGGCGGGAGCATAATGAACCATCCTTTCACGATGGTGTGGTTTTTCTAAGCTTACGAGATCGTTCGGAAATCTTCGTTCTTGATCTAGGGACACGAAATCGAATTCAGTTCTTTTGGTTTTTGCTATAATGGATACCGTGAGACGTGTAAGGCTGGCGTATGCGTGAACAGTGTTTTCTTTACAATACAGAACGAAGTGCAAGAGGTCAGATCTTGTTCGTCACCGCTGGTTCATGCATAAGCGCGACAGGGTTTTGGTCACGATTTTGGCCAATTTCTGTTTTAAAAAAGTGGAGTTTTAGGCTTTCCGTAGGCAAGAATCAAAACATTCAACCGAAGAGATAGAGTGCTACTGCAATGGTGTTGAGCGGGGGTACGTCTTGATTCAGGCCAGGATTCGAAACCACATTTCACCCTTTGCATTAATACTCTGCTATTCACTTCTGGATGAACGCGGTGGTGTATTGGCAAGTGGCCACGCTTACCACGCGCGCGGTCCGGATCAAATCCTGGGTCGTGAGTCGCCCGGGCCAACCAAGCCTTCCATCCCTCCGGGGTCGGTTAATTGGTACCAGACTTGTCTGGGAGGATAAAAACACTGACTTGTACATCGGCTGGCCCCCGCAAGTCATTGTATAGCCACATCGCATTCAAAACGCCATTACGAATGTACAAATTGGAAGGTTAGAGTCGTACCGCATCCAAAGACGGCGGCAGAAGCTTTAATCCTTTTTTATCCTTTATTCACTTCTAGGGTAATGATGCCTAGTCGCCTAACACATAAGGTTGAAGTAATTTTCCGGGCAGTTTGTGGAATCGTAACTGCTGGCTTACACGGACCATGTAGAGTTGGATTACAGCAATCATATACAGAGGGAGCCAAAAAAGACACTTCGCCCATGTCGCTTTCGGCCCTTTTTTCTTCGCGGAGATTGCGCGATTTTCGCAGAAAAACGGGAGTTCCTCAGCCAAAATATTTTCTAAATGTCCCTCTATAAGTAGACGCAGGCCCTCCTTCACTAGCCCTCACCGTCTTCAGAATATGACGTCATCTGTCATCGTCGTCGAGCTCAAGGAGGCCTACAGTAACTGCTTCAGCCTGAAGCTCTTACATAATTTCTTGAACCATTTTAATATTGAATAATTTCTCGCGACACTAGGTGCTCTGGACTATCCAAACCCTCAAAACCCGTTTTCCAAAACGTCTCAGGACGCTTGACGCTTACCAGTGGCCGACATTAACTTCTGGGCGCGAATTCTTCTTATGCGTGAACCTCAAGGCCATGATAAAGTTATTTTCATGAAATGGAATGTGGTCCTCAATTCTGAGTTCGGAGGAATCGGTTCGAGTTGAGCAAAGTGTGATTGAATCCATTCGAATGTGCAATGTGGAGACAAAATGCCTTTTTTTTATTGACCCCCCCTCCCTGTATTGATGAATATAAATCTGATTACGCCGTCGTATTTGAAAGGCAAAGACAGTTCTGACTGAATTTTCGCCTTTGAAAGCCTATCTATCCATTATCGCAGGAGTTTACGATCATTAGGTAACTACGCATCATTAATCCGAATATGGGCACTGTTTCTGGAAGCTCTCCAATCTTGCGAACACCGACTGCCCTAGGTGTACTGGCTTGAATCCATTCCTACATACCTAGAGAGCATGGAGGACCTGTAACAGTGTTCGTCCAAGAAGTATGCGAGAAACTGGAATACTAGAAAAATTAAAATTATAAACTGTAACGGGCCAAATACTAGAAAAATGAAAATCATGAACTGTAACGGGTCAAACAGCCTGTTAACCTAAAAATGCACGAAAAGCTATAACGTCGTGTGATAGTTATGAGAATTGAGTGTGTCCTCTCTGAATTTTGTCCTTCATACACATAAAACTGAGTGGAACGACGAATAAGTATGTGTGCAGTTTCGGTTCTCTAACTTTCTAAAAGGCCATATAACGAGAGCTATTAAGTCAAGAACGGACGCCATACGAAGTTTTTGTGCGTAATTGATTTTGTTGTCAGATCTGACGTTGCCCATTTCCTTATACATATAGCCCAGCATAGAAATGTGACAAATGAGGTCATTGAGCTCGATCTTTCAGCCTCGGCGCAGGTCATCGGCTCATGGATGATAAGATCGAAAAAGTGTTTTGACGGAGGTGGAGCGGTGATGGCGTTCGCTTCGCGCGCACATTGTCTGGAATGCGTGCTATCCTCGTCTCTTTGTTGGTCGTCACTTCGGTTTCGGCGGAAATTGTTGGGCTCGAGACGAAGTCCTTAAGGAAAGGTCTGTTCCTTTGCTAGTCATCTAAGCTTCCATTCTTCTACTGCTCATCCTTGCCCCTTCCAGGAAATGTACTGAAACCCTCAACGCGGTCACTGCGCTTGATTATCATGCGATTCTGCCCGTGGTGTGAGCGAGTGCTTCTGGTCATAGCACGGAAAAACATCAAGTCAGTGACTAGCTTCAAAGGCAGCGACAGCAGTACTTCATGATACTAGATTCTATTTAGCGTTGAAGTTGTAAATGTGAACCTGTCCGACAAGCCGAAATTCCTATTCGAGAAACACCCTGATGGCAGAGTACCAATCCTCGAGCACAACAATAAGGTAAGAGTTTTATTTCAGATATTTACCCCTTTCAGTCCTGAATTATTTGAGTGAACAAAAAAATTCCTCCCTAATGCTCTTATTTCTTCCTACACTAATTAAGTGGCCGCTGCAAAGCAAATTTGGAAGGAAAAGATTCTTTTAGGCGATCTCTAACAGCGAGCAGAAATGCTGCCGCGCCAATATGCCAACCTCTGAATTTGATGGCAGTAATAGGCATCGCCAGGACCGAAAGTGTTAAAGGCAGTGAGAATGTCAATTTAGCCGTTTGTATAGCACAAGTATGGATAGTAAGACTAATCAAGTGTTGGGGCGGAGGTGGCGTAGTGGCAAGTACCACGCTTACCACGCGAGCGGTCCGGGGATCGAATCCTGGGTCTGAGTCGCGCCTTCCATCCCCTCTGAGGTCGGTCCACATCGCATTCAAACGCCACTACGAATGTACAAATGGAAGTAGAATGCGTGCCGCATCCCAAAAAGGGATTGATCAACGGCAAATGCTTTATCCTTATCCTTTAATCAAGTGTTGAAACGTACGCGTATCGCATTCGGATTGTCAGGTTTTAAATACTAATGAGCCGATGCTTCCTAAAAGAACAAGCACGAAACCTCGGATGCGTTTCAGTCCTTCGCCCAGGTCGGTAACTAACAAGGGAGGTCTTTCAGGGCAAGGTGCGCTTTTTGGAAACGGTTTAGTACATGTTGTAGGGACGCATGTATGGACCACAAAACCATGTTTCGTTTCGCTGAACGGTTTTAGTAGTACCAAAAAAGTGGTGAATAATACTCTTGATGGTTCAATCCCCGCGGCGACTAAATTTTGCAATCAAGGTTGGCGGCCACTTGTTGGCTTCAAAATGGTCCTGACGATGAATTTGACATCTGATTTTGATATTTAGCGCGATTTGGCACCAAACCGTAGGCGCCAACCCAAATGCAAAATTTAGTCGCCACGGGGGATCGAACCCTTAACAGTACCTTATGCTTCTTTTTTGGTACTGCTAAACCGTTCAGCGAAAATGAAACATGGTTTTGCGTTCCCTACATGCGTCCCTACAATATGCAAAACCGTTTTGAAAAAGCGCACCTTGCCCTGAAAGACCTCCCTTGTTAGACACCACTCATTTGCTCGAAGCAAGCCTAGTGCTAACTATAAACCTAGACCCAATCATAAGTTTAACATAAGCCAATGTGTAAGCATAAGCCTAGGCCTAAGCCTAATCTCAGCATAACATTAGGTTTCAAAGATGGTGCACCTCTGGCATAGGAGGAGAAGTGAACGTCTCCCTGTAACATCACTGCGCTCCCCACATGGAAAAGTTGGCCGCGAGGATGACATGGCTTTGGTGACTGCCTCTGTGGGCCTCACTTTTTTGCATTTCTTTAAACAAAGAAAATGCATTCACGTTGGAGCAGCGACCAGAACGATGTAGTTTTTTGCATTTTGACTTTTATTTTTGACACCTTATTACCAAATAACTCGGAACTTTCATTTTTTCACCAACACTAAATTATCGTGAACACTGCTTCGAAGAGAATAGCAGGATGCCTAAGTGCGGTAGTTATTTACATGTCAGGGTTACTACTCGCCTACCGAGAATAAATGGTTGGGTTGTATACCGAGCCAAAGACTTCATTGCTTTGATATGAGGTGGTTGGCGCCTGAGTGTAATTGAGAGGTATTGGGTCATCCCATGAGCAATGAAAATTTGCCATACCTTATTTTCTCGAAGCTATTTTATTCGAATGTCAAAAACCGATGTCGATTCACTAATGTCAATTTGCTAATTTATATTCTTGATCCACAATTCAATCTATAGCTTTCCTACCTAGCAACTTTCAGAAGCTCCGCTTAAAAAATTTACTACCCTGGATCAAGCATAACTTCCTTGCTACTACTGCTAAGACCCAGGGTCGATGCAACTCTGGTCCGATTTCGAAAATTTTACGCTTTGAGAGTCGCGTTATGGCCCCGCCCTCCCCGTGACGGTCATCTGTATGTGTAGAAATGCGCCAAGGCGATCTGTGCGCGACTGCGTCGCGTGGTTCCCATAATGCGTCCAATCCTTCTCGCATCCACCGGAAAGAAAGCGCCAAGAACTACGAGTCTTTAAAAAAGTGTAGTCCTCTTGAGACTTGATATTTTTCGAAATTCCAGGTAGATTTTTAGTCCATGAGACCATGGTTTCAGAAAACTGCGGGGATAATGCAGTATTTCTTATGAAGCACGAAAGTTAGATCTTTAAAAATGCGCGCTTGATCCTTTCTATGTTCGTATTTTCTTGAAATGTGAAATTTCGAGAAATGGCAAGAAAATTTAGTAACTCCAAGTTGTTCCCTCTCTGAATAAAACTAGAACTTTTGTCAATATTTGTTTCCTCAAGAAATCGTCCCGTTGCCTCGTTTTTTGTGCGCACGCGTTTTTTGGCTTTGAATTGCTGTAACTTTCTTGACCTTTACCCTTCTGCAATTTTCCACAGCCTGTAGAAATTAGGAGGTTAGAGCTGTGCAAAGAGTATTGAACTCAATTCAAAATTGATCGGACCGAAGAGTATCTCCGTTGGTCCGTTTTTTCTCCACCAGTTTCTCGGGGTATGCTCCTGAAAACGTAAGATTGCATCGGCCAATCGGTTACGACTCTTTTCAAATTGAATGCTGTAAGGAAAGTTGAATAAAGATAAACTATAGCGTATGCTTTATTCTTGATAATAGGCACCGTCATCCTGAAAAGTCACCCTAACATACAAGACTTTTGTCGAAATTTCCTGTCAAGCCTTCAAAAGCCAGTTCACACAAGTGGTCGCTATTTCCTTTACATAGGTGTGGTCCGAAAACACCATGTCCCCGTAGAGCATTAATTGTGCCTCTGGTAAGCAAATATGTACCGGTTTAACGTTACTACCTCGGCGCAGCTTGTGCTTTAGAGTTGACGAAGCACTCGAAAACGACACTCCTCACCTACTGTCGCAACAGCGAACCTTTTGATTCTAATCGTTTATTCAGGCAAACCCAATTCCAAAGCTACGAGCTTTACGGTGTGGTAATAGTAAGTGAAATAAATAATAATTTGTTATTGTTAAGGGGTGTGTTAATTGTGGTGGCGCATTTGTCTAACATTGCATATTTCCCTTGCCGTGTCGTCGGATCGGTTTCTTCACATTTAGGTCCCTTATAGCGTTAACCATAACCTACGCATCTACACTCATGAAGATCTCTACGCATAGCGAGGGTAACCCCTGCGCATGCGACCCCTGCCCTTTCTTCGGCCGAATACGACCCTCTCGTTAACCGTTGACCAATGGACGGTTGACCCTGCTCGGACCCTCGAACACAGTAGTTATGTCCCCGCTCGAGTGATTTTCCAAGTCACGAGCAGGAAAAAGAGTTTGTTTTGACAAAAATCCCCAGTAGGGGGGAGGGAATGGGTTGAACCTATTTTCCCAAAGCCTCGCTTAACCCCTTTGGAATAAGTTGTAATTAGATGGCGTCAAGTTCGTCGAGTATGTAGGATGGGATTTGATTGCCAATCAAAGTTGCTAAACATGTCATTATTGCTCTACGTGGTTTGAAAGGGGGTAGGAGCAGGGTCAACCCTACGTTGCTACAAGTAACAACCGGGGGGGGGTCGTAGTTTGTTGAAGTTTGTGGTGGGGGTCGTACTTGTTTCGGTAGCGCGAAATTACATGTGGTGAGGTGACCACCCTCCGCTCGACGGTGTTTTTTGAGGGAAAAATGGCTGTGAAGAGGGGGTCGTATGAAACTTCTCGTGAAGGAGGGGGGTCGTAAAAATTTTGCAAAAAGTACCAACGATAGGACCGACCCTGGGTTGGAGCGTTGATGAGGCGTCCATTGACAAAATCTGGAAGGTCTTCCGAAAGAGTGTGTGAGTGGATGGCCGAATGAGCGAATCCGAATTCAACGTTAAATTTCTCCATGGTTACATTTCAATTTTCCTCCACGATCCCTCGCGGAAAATCCTCAGCAAGCCTTCCAGTGCAAGCCTCATCTCTTCGGCTTTAGTTTGCGGAAGGGAATTTTTAGAGCCACCACTTGCACGGACTCGCACTTATCATGCCCTTCCTCATAATTCTTAGGTACTATTTACCCTTTACTGCCCCACTCCTTCGAAAACTGAGCCGGATTTTATCGAAATTTGTGTATGACTGTGGATTTGGCTAGAAAGTTGCCTACCGAGGGTAGTTTGACTCGTAGTACGCGAATACTACATTCGCTCAGCGCGAAAACGCTTGCCGCCCGCGCCACAGGTGCCGGCGACAAAATGCGCCGAACACCTTGTGTCACTGAACTTGTTGGAAAGCTTGTCGTCAGAGTAGCTGTACCTGTAGAACATGATTATCACATTAGCTTGTTGTGAGTGAGCCTGTAGCCTGCGCTACGACAAAACTGATGTGATAGCGTCGGCGCCTGTGGCGCGGGCGCCAAGCGTTTTCATGCTAAACCTGATGTGATATTCGTGTTCTACGGGTCGAAATACCCCAAGCAAGTTTCTAGCCAAATCCACAGTCATGGACAATTTCGATCAAAATCCGGCTCAGTTTTCGACAAGTGGGGCAGTAAAGGGTGAATCGTGGCGATTCTTCAATATTCCTAACTGTTCCCTTGGCGCCATTTTTCTTTGTCTATTCGGAAAGTAAAATATGCCGAAAATGCTGTTTCGCCCCTTCCAGTTTGATGTCATGAAATTAAAAGTCTTTTATCGTTTACAGTTTTGGAATTTTAACACATTAAAGAGGTGCTGAGGAAAAACTATTCGATAGAATCCTGTCACAAACCAGACCTTTCTCGCAACGAAAGGCATCAATGGATGCTAGTTACTTATGGGATGACCAATACAATCAGAATATAAGCAGAGATGATGTAACTGGCTTTAGATCGAATTCCGTTGAAGACAAACAACCTTTCTGCCTCTTGCCAAATCTTCTGATTGGGTCAGAGTGTAGAGGAAGACAACTGTTGAACACTGTTTAGAACGCAGATCGGCTTTGTGAAGTGACTTTGTTGCCATAGACACACCCAACGGCTGTGAACTCCAAATTTAGCTTTACCAATTAGCGCACGTTTGGCCTTGATCCATTTCGGGCATATTATGCACCATTCTTCACACAATACGGTACAACTGCTTGCCGTAGATAACGAGCATTGTGCTAATCGCGTCATACATTTCAGACGATAATCGAATCAAGTTTGATAGCAGAGTACTTGGATTGGATCAGTCCTGCCAAACCCATACTACCAGCCGATCCATATTTGAAAGCAAGGCAAAGGATGATTACAGCGCAGCTGGAAGCCAAGGTCTGTAGATTATGCTCTAATTCTTGGAGCCTAACTTTCAATATCTAAGAATTCAAGCTACCCGCGGCTGCCTACGCTCTTGTTAATGAGCAACGATTTCCTGCAGAAAAGAAGCCAACTATGGCAATGCTTCACGAGGCTCTCATTTTGGCTGAGAAGTTGCTTACTGACATTTTCTATGGAGGTATTACGTTTCGCTTGAGAATATTCCCCAGAACTTCTTTTACATTTTTTTCCGAAATCAATTTACATTTTCAGGTCGTGAACCAGGTTTTGCTGACTATATGACATATCCCTTCATGGAAAGGATATGGATTTGGACCCACGAGGTATGTTTGAAAATTAAAGGCAAACCCCGGGATTAGCCCGACTAGTGGGAAGGATACCGCGAGGGAAATTGTAAGGTCCGTACCTAGATCACTCCAGCTTCGTCGCAAAAATTGCGCGGTTAGGGCGCTAATCCTTACGGGCCTGCAACCATCGACCCCGTTGCAACGCTTCCCACCCACCTCGATGGTGAGATCAGCGTGCTCTCTCAAACACGTGCTCTCTCGCGTGTTTTGTCTTCTTTGATCGCCCTGTCTCGCCATCGTACCACATCCGACCTTATTGAAGGTTAAGGCCTTAATTTCAGCGTTCCCAAAGATTTCTCTTGCTTTCCTTTCCACTTTCAGGTCGTTCCGCAGCTAAGCTATCACTACAAAGCGCCTTAGCACCAGTTTAATCCCGGAGTTTGCCTTTAAGCCACTCCTTATGTAAGTGAGCATCACTAGCCCTCATGCCGTATTATTAGCGTCAAGAACTGCGTAATGCAAAATTTTGGTGGCGTACGACTTCCAATGTTGAGGCATCGGTGAATGAAGGATAGCTTATAAACATTCGAGGTCAATCGACATATTTCTGGGATGCGCCACGCATTCAGT
>MU870679.1:5778-15902 GCA_036418205.1 Ostertagia ostertagi | reverse complement strand
GGTGACCAAGGCCCCAGATCAACGCTTCCTGGCAATATCGCCATCGACAATATTCATTTGAACGCCCAGCCATTTGATGTTTATGACTTCTGCTGACCTTGTCCAGCTCTTCCTCCTTCAGAGCCAATGCCAGCTCATTGTTATCCATGAATGACGAGTAAGCGACATCGAGAGGAACCGAACCTCTGAACAAAATGACACGTTTTTGAGGAAGCGTGTTGAGTAGCAGATGAAAAATTATGGAACATAATTCTGGGAATACGAACAAATCAATTGGATACCTTAGACTTGGCCTTGCTAGTAGCATTGTGGCGTTGTCGAGGAGGAATGATAGATGTTCAAACATAGCCTTCTGATTTTGGCGTGATGTACGACAGAAGTAGCACAGGAATCTCGAACACGCTACTACCATCTCGGAAGAGTCCTGAACAGAGCCTGATATAACTGCGCCATAGGGCTTATTCACGGAATAATGGCAAGTAGAGGCTTTCTGATTAAAATTTTCTTTTCGTGTGATTGTGGGTATGTTGTACACGTGTAGATCATGTGCTATTTCGGTCTATCTGAAAGATTTTGTCAAAGCGTGAATGTATTCTTAGCTGTCTGTGTTTTACAGATGTAAATAAAGGAAAGAGCTCTAGTGAATCTGAAACTGCTTCGGAAGATAAGTTCGAGGGGTTAAATGAAAGAAGTTGTCAAGAACAGGACAGGACGAGGTAATTTGCTTAGTAGGCCGCATCCGGATTGGTGAGGCCGCATTAAGGGTCCTACAGTTGAAAGTCGTAGATGATAGGTTATCACCAAGGACGGACAAGTCGACAGATTGTTACTCGTTTATTAGTTACACTATTTCCTCCCTTCGGTCGCCGTCCAGTTCTCTGACAGCTCTAGACCACGTAGGCAGTTCTGTTGAACTCATCGCCTGATCAGTCCCTATTCAACATCGGCTGAAGTTGAACACTAACGTTTTCGAAATGCTAAATGATGCGATCGGAGCGCTGACTTTACGAGAAGCCGAAGATAGCAGTTAGGGGTTCCAGAAAGGTAAGGCAAACCCATTGCTGCCGCAACCCATGACTAACCTTGATGGGTGTTTTCTCCTTGACTTCTTCGCCCTCATGCTCAACAGCGCCCTGTTGGGCGGTCAGAATGTTCATCATTATGGACATCACATTCTCATGTACAGACAGAAGTCGCATCAAATCCGGATGTTGGAAGAAAATCCGGTTATTCATCAGTTTCCTGTAAATGATATTGGATAAATACTTCATGTAATCGATAAAGCATCATCATGTGCTTGCTACCTTAGGAAAAGCCATTAGATCAGATAGTATTCAGTCGTAAAGGTAGTATGTAAAACAGTCAGAAACATACTAACCATCGAGTGGCCATATGTTCTGATTGAAGACAAATGCATAGCACATCCCAAGAAGGGACTGATTACTCTTAACCCTTAATCCTACACCGTTTCTCACACGAATAAACCCCACCGAGAGCTATAAGTCTGGGAGCGCTTGCGATCTCCCCAAGTTCCAGCTCCTCCGTTGACAGGATGCACGTCTGCCGCCCCTATGTCTCTGCTTACTCACTCGCTAGTACTTCACACTCTAGCGGTTGGCTAGCCCACTTTATCAGCGGGTCTTCGAAGTAAGTTCGCAAGGGTGAGGCTGATTTTCTTGAACAGGGACTTTATACTTGTTAGGCAGATTTCTACTTTATAAGGGAGGAAGAGCGAAACGACGAGGTTTTTCGCTACATTTCAAATTGCTTGGTGAAGTTTTTCTCGGAATTGGTCCCACTTTCAGAATCGTGGTAGTTTTATTTGCGTATACCTACACAGACCTAAACATAGAAGCTACATTTGCAATCAGCCTTGCGAATTTGATCCTCGGTTCATGGCGTACCCGGTACGCCAGGGTAGCTCTGCCTACTTTCCGCTTTCATCTACCCCTGTCTTATTCCGAGGATTTTCGTTTCCTTACACTTTCATTATTAGGCGAAAACTAACCCAAAGACCGCGTTTCAGAATTCGCCTCTTCGGTGTGCTCGAACTGAACAGTCAGCAACTCTCTAATCTGGATCAGATAGATAATGAAGTCTTGCACATCTTCGTTGTTCCTCTCATGCAGCACGTACGTTTGTGCCATAGCGTCTTGGAGCTGAACGAGACCTTTATAAATCAATATATCGATTGCAGGACTGAGCTGTTATCACCTCTCTCACGCCGAATACTGCCTGAGCAGCAGATTGAACACTCGATCAGCTCATTACTTTCGATGAAGGTCCCCAGCGCCCATTCACGTAGCATGTTGATAATCATATCACTTAATATAGATTAATCGATGTCAGTAGAATGTAATATTTTGCACTCAAATGGCAAAAACTCTCAATCAGTACCGGAAATTACGGGTGCCCTTCTTCGCGTTGCTAGTTCTTTCTCGTTGACCGGTGGCGGGTGGAGGTACGGCGACAACCAAGCGAGCCAGTGAGTCTACCTGTAAAGCTTAGCGGTTTTGTGAGACTAGATTCCAGGTTACTTGTTGAGCTTCTGTTTTTTGCTTCTTTTAAACTGAAGTAGAAAAACCTTAAGAAAAGTTGAGAAAGCTTAAGAAATTGCAAACTTCTAGAGATGAGTTCCTTACCCATGAACCCTCATCGGTCTCAATAAGGCTTTGAATACGTTCCTCCTCATTCGGCTCATCAGAGTTCCCGATTTTCTCGACAATTATTGCACAGTAGTCTCTGAAAAAGAGAACTTACTTGGCGTCAAATTTCATTTTTTTTAAAATCTACCATTAGGTATTAACAATGTTGTGTATCATTGCCGCATGAGCTGCTTTATTTTTTCCCCTTAATTCCCCAAAGTAAAGAAAGCCGCAAACTGCAGAAGCGGCAGAAATATCAACGGCATGTACAAGCAAGAAATTTTCTTGAAGAAGCCGCGAGTACAGGGCCCGGTTCAAGAATTTGCGAATCCGTGGGTTGGGCTAGCGAATGGTAGCGACGCAGCAGGCGATTCAAGTAAGTATTGCAGCTACGCAACAATGCCTTTGAAATTGTTGCGTAGGAGCCCTCAGTTGTACGCGTGGACTCTCGCCACTTTCCTGGCCACTCATTTACCTCTGCGTTCTCTCATGTGAGTGCAAGGATTGCTTGGTTTGAGAGCAGCGACTAACAACTAGGGTGAAACCCCGTCTTTTCCAACCACATTAGGACGCTTGTAGAATCAATCGAACGGCTGATCATGAGAGTATCGATCCATTTGCGCATCGCTTCGTATTCCGCGACTTCTTATTAGAACCACGGATTCGACAAAGTCTGAGATCGGCGGGTCCAGAGCGCGCTATATGCAGTGGAGCCGGGCCAGAGACAGGAGCCCTGAACTCTGCGTCTCAACTGGCAGGCGATGAGGCCGTTGACTCATGGTCATGGATGGGTAGAGCTGCGCCCATAGATGAGTTTTAAAGGGACCAATATCTCCTGCCGGGATCTGCCCTGCACACGGCCCAGTCCGTTTTGAGTGCGAAGCATTATAATATTAGGTTGGAAAGAAAGTCCTGCAACACTTTTTCAAATTTTTGATTTTAATTTTATCTTTTTTGGTTACAACTTCTGACCGGTCTTATATCTACCATGAGTGTCCACCACTTGTCTCCATCGCTCAGAAAATTTCTTGATCCTCCTCTGCCAAAACCCAGCGGAGTGCGAGTCGAGAAAGGAGGCGACCTCACTTTCGAGTTGGAGTTGATCGTCTGATTATTTCGTTATAAAGATGATGATTAAAGGTCCAGGATAGGTAGCACTTATTTACAGCTCGACCAGGGGATTACGCTAAGAGAGGAAAGAAATCTTGCCGCAACTCCAGAATTTCTTACCGGGCTCATTTCGGATCATGGTGATTCGCAATGTCATGAAAGAAATGAATATTGTCGCGGTACGAGGGCTCTTGACGAGCTACCTCGGCCAGCTTCTGGTACTTCCACAACCTAGGCCACTGCCTACACAATGGTGCCCATAACGAAGGGTATGTAGTGGAGCTTCTGTAAGAGCCCTACCTGTAATGGAGTGTGAGGGATGCTGCTGGCTTCTTATAAAAATATCAAAAGATCGGAAGCGCTGGTAAAGGTGAAACACGCTGTATCGCTGAACGGCATGCCATTAGAAGCTATTGCAGATAGTGTCAGTCGTTGACACGAATCCATGGTTTTGTAGACATTTGTACTAGACAGTGACTCGGAGTACGGATTTGCTAGTGGTCGAGATTTTTTGAATTTTCTTGGATAACTACTCACTGCAGAACTTATATCCACCTCGTGTGAAGCCTTGAGAATGCTCTATCATTGTACCCGTCCATACAAAGTTACTATAAATGGGTTTCAGAACAAAAAAAAATTTTGGCAGGGAGTTGTTGCCCAGAACTTTTTCCAACCTAATAGATCTTTTCCTTCAGACGTATGAGTTTAGAATTGATGAGGAGAAAAACTCCCTCAACCTTCAAGTTTTCCGTAATCGCGCCCTAAAATGTGCGATTTGTTTGAGCAGTTGGCACATGATGAAACAAGTTGCTTTTACCACTTCGGAATTTGTTAAGGGCCGCTACAGAAACTGTACCAATCCAATACTAGCTGCTGCATAGCCCCAAATAAGGCGCCGCACTCAACCTCAACTTGTTCCTTGAAGAATTTTCTCATCATTTTTTTATTCGCGCCATAGGACATTGGTCATACTCTACCTCATCCTCAAGCAGCACCTCTTTTTCTTCTTTCTCCTGGAAAAAGTTTTTGTCAGATTTCCGTATCAAAAAACGTTCATAAGTTGGAAATTGGACAATAACCACTTTGCACTTGAGTAGTCGGAACATCTGCTCTTTAGGCGGGCATCGGAACTCTTGTCTTTTTCGCAGCCTCCGCTGGTGGCATGTCAGTTTGCTTGATATCCATGTACCTAAATTCAATCCCAATCCTTTCAATCTCAGCTGTCATTCTATGAAAAGTGGTGCAATTTGTCAAATGCCGCCGCTCAATGGCAAGATCACTTCAACCCAAACCGTTTGCATTGGTCTTGCTGGAGATCGCCAACAAAGCCATCTGTAAATCCGATAAGTGACTCGACACGATGGCGGAGCTGAAACTTATTGATTCATTGCAGCAATCGATTATCGATTCAGTGGCAAACCTGTGTATCGCATAAATGATCGAGGATGTTCACGAGTTGAATCTTTACGTGCTCTTCGAGTTCGATCTCCGTTAAACCCTTTTTGGTAGTACCTGAAAGGGTGAGTTGAATCTTGAGGGAGTGCAAATCACCATGAAAAATGACAAGCTACGAAAGCATGCGTTTGACCTACCGGGCTCATAAGTGGGGTCAAACGCCGCAGGATGAATCATCTGAAGAAGAGCTTCCAGTTCTGTGTCGTCAAACAAACCAATAATCAGCAAAGAGTCAAACAGCTTCATGAGAGGCCTGAAAAGCGCGCTACCTCGTCCAGTTTTAGGGAATTTAAGAATCTCGGCGTAGACTTACTCGAAGTGATTTCTGTTATCACCGCCGATCAGGTCTCGACAGTTCATCACGGCGTGACGTGTGGCGCTTTCCATAGCACTCATTACATAAGCTTTAAGAGCATCGAAATTGATGGCTGGTGGCAATAGCTTCATTTCTTCATCTCGGGTGAACCTGAAGGTATTTCTCCTTTTGCTATATTTTGAAATGAGAATGAAAAACTGCTTGGCATTATTTATTTTATTAATTTATCTACATATGTGTTTATCCATTTATTTATGTATTATTTATCTAATACACCGAAACAGTGCGTACACTGTGGAAAACAGAATATGTGAAGTGATCAGTCCATAATAAGAAAAGGAGTAATAAATGAAAACGAATACAAAATTATGTAGACGGAAAAAAAAACTTCAAACACATAGTGCAGAGACGAAGTGAGTAGACAGCCCTCAGGTCTCAAAGCGTACTGAAAATTGGGTCGAACTCTATCTCAGGAAAAGCCAGCTGGTCCCCAGCCGAGATTCATACCCCTCACTGGAATGCTTTCGGACAAAAAACGTAACAGTGGTCGATTTTCTGCTTAGACTGCGTTATATTCGAAGTTTCAGGAGCTGTTTCATCCGTAAATCACCCACACAATGATAACTATGCCCAGTCAATGCGTAAATCACCATGCTCTGTTCTTTCTAAAAATCAACTTCAGTACCAACAAAGTGACCCGATGTAACAATAGAAGCTAAAGTTCGGCACGGAATTTGATCTATGGACCGTGTGGTCAGTGATGTCGCTTGTCGCAGCCTATCCTTTCCCCTTTGCAATGCGGTACACCATGAGTGCCATATTCAAGCATTGGAGATTCTTCAAAACCGTTCTATGCACTCACTATGGTATCATGTTGAAAGTGAGATAGCGCTCACAGATAAAAGCAGTCGTCCAGGAGATATTCGCTTGTCTGTGTGCTGTGAAACTCAACAAATGAAACAAAATAGGATTCTGACTGTCGAGGTGACTTACTGTGATTTTACTGGCTCGGCGACCATAACAGGCAGCATAGAGTAGACGTCTCCCATAATTTGAGGGTATCTGGAAGTATGCCATTTATTACCGTAGCAGGGAACGCAACTTCAAATGTACCCCACTAACATCGAAATATTTTCCAATCATTTTCAATTAAGCTCCTAAAGTTTAGGAATTTTCTATTGAATTGTGAAGCGAAAAATGACGACTTCTTGCGATAGCAATCAAGACAGCCGAAGAATACGTAGGTATCATCCTTTATTTCCAGTGAACCCCAATTTAACCTCACTCAGTGATCTCAGACGATTGCATCCATTTTGAGTAGAGTATCTCTGTTTTGAGACACATTTTCTGATTTGGGATCCTGACACGAATGTCTCCCCTGCCCCTTCTTCTCTTTAGCAATGAGATTTCCATCAGGTGGTATGACCTCGAAGACGTCCAGGGAGGTCGAACTCAACAATGTTTTTTTTCCAATTTTGGGTTCGATTTTGATGAAGGTGCTTTGGATCCTTTCGAAATACCCTTGTGAAGCGAAACACCCACCGAGTCTCCGTGTCTGGATCGAATACATTTTGATTTTGTAGTTGTTCGCACAATGGAATGACGTATTCCTTGCTCATTGATTGACGAGCACTGGCATGAGTTTGTAGATGAATTGCGATGAGCAGGTCGTGGTATCCTTGACGCATAGGGCCGGACAGATCTGAACAGCAATATATCGTACACTTCGAAATCTACCACGACGATGGAGCCTTATTACGATATTTGAAATCCTAGAATTTAAAAAATTAACAAAACTTTATGGTTCAGAAATGGGGGGTAGCTACCCTCAGAAAATACCACGAGCATAATTTGCACACAAAAACATTTTTTCATATAAATCTGTTCAACTTACAGTGACTTTTCACGGCGTACATGATCTGGTCTTCGTCCACATGTGAGCACAGTATATGGGCCACCTGAGCCACCTGAAGAAAGCACGTGTTTCTGAGTGAATCAGTACGCATCAATAAGCTAATCGATCAAGCTATCTTGGGATCTTATTTCTATATTCGGGTACGGAAATTTTACGTTGCAAATAATAACTTGTTTTCAGTGAGCAACTACAGAAGACTCAAAGTATTGGGAGGAGCATTTCATTCCGGCTTGTTGTAAATCCCTACATATTATGTAAGGTTCGCTGACGAAGCCGCTCAAACCTTTATGTTATGTAACAAGGTCCTGTGAAATATATAATAGCACTGGCGTGCAAAGAGCTTTCTCTACTTTCAAAATGTATGTGGTGTCTATAGGCTGGCGGAACTCGTTGTCGGTTGCTGATGATGCTTGTGCTGCTGAAATGCTTCCTTATGTCATGGTCCTTATGTTTTATCGGCTTAAATAGACGTATTTGCGCAAGTTCGTAATTCCGCAAATTAGGCTGGTGGCCGCGTTCTTGTCTATCGACTGGAATTATAACAACAGTTTAGTTAGCCGTACAATTTCTGATTCGTAAATAGTTATTCATAACCTTTTTGGTTGGCCATGGCTTCGTGCAGGTTGCAGTTTTAATAGATTGAGTGGTTTGATCGGTGGATATAATTCGGGAGGTAAGATTAACCTGTTTTTCATAAATTTCTAGAAATGTCCGTTTAACTGGTATTCGTCGCGCGCTTTCCTGTTACGGTAGTACGTTCATGATACGACCGAATGGCGTGGCGGGCAAAGAATAACATGCACTCTATCCTATAATATCGCTGTCGTCTTAAAAAGGCAAATTAAAACATGGCGCATTCTAGGGGGTTAGGGTTGGGGCAACGTAAGATGTCAGCGTGGGTAAGTTTTCTGTTAGAATACAACGATCTCTACAGATGAAGGCAAAGAAGAGTAATGACACATTAACAACTAGTCTCATTTCACACGTTCGATAATGCGGCTAAGCTTCAGTGCCAGTCGTTTTCGGTAGTTAGTTTCGTTGCGTTTAAGACGTAGCCTGACTACACCCGGTTTGCTATCCTTACTGGACGGTAAGACGCGGGTTCGGACAGAATCGGCACAATGGACTTTTGCTACGAAAAAACCTTTGCACATCGCAGCCGAAATCGGGAATGTGAACTGAAAACAATTCAGCATTTTTCAATCTTTCTCTTCAAAATGGATGGTACAAATTAATTTTTTGAAAATATGTAAAAATTAAAAAGCAGAAGGGGAATTGAAACAATGGTAAGATATTGACGTCGAAAGTTCTGTCTAGTCCAGCAGGGCTTGATATTTACAATAAGTAATGGCGGACAATTTTTTACAATACTCAAAAATACTTGAATATTAGGACTGATTGAAAAATAGTTTGTCGCCGATACAAGTATAGTAACTAACCTTGACCCGACCAAGCTCGAACTGAAGAATCTCAACAGTCGTTGGAGTGAAGAACGCTGCGGGAAACAGCATTGCACCGGGTTCGAGCTGGAATCAACCTCATTTATAGTACATATCGGGAAACAATCGAAGAACAAGATGGCCAACCAGCTTTTGGAAACTCGGTAGAAAACTGACAATTATTCCAAACAACCCACTTTTGATGAGGGGAAACAGCATCGCACCGGCCTACACAGCGCAGTGTGGTAATGTTTCGAAACAATGCAAAATAAAACCTTAGTTATGAAGTGATTTCGTACTAGCTAGAAAATCTGATTCACGGTGGCCCTGTTCTTTTGGGGTATTGCTTTTTGCCAAGTGTAGGCCGGTGTCCAGCTCGCTTCGCTAGTAGCGAATGAGCGAATCGCTAGCGGACCGCTCGATTCGCAAAGTCTGACACCGGTCCGACCATTAGAGGCGTTACTGGGATGTGGTCGTCGCACAGCTTCAATTTTGATCAAGTGACCTGTGACTGGCCAGAAATCCTGACTATGTGACGAGCTCAGCTTGAAAATTGAGGGACCTTCATAGTTAAATGAATTCGAATTTCGTGATTAGTCATTGGACCTCTTCTGACAGCTGGGTCAGCAATCGCAAAAAAGGTCCAAGTGTCGGCCGGTGTCCAGCTCGCCTCGCTAGTAGCGAATCGAACGAATCGCTAGCGAACCGCTCGATTCGCAGAGTCCGACACTGGACCTTCAAGTTTCCCCACATTTTTTTCAAAATGGGTGAAGAGCGAGTCAGAAGCTCAAGACTTGTATCACCGCACGCCCCGAGCGCCAGAGGTCAATCACTGTTCTGATATCTGTGTTGCGCTCCTCGCTGTGCTCCTATCTCCTTCTGTCGTTCTCTCGCCTCGGCGCCCAAATTCTGCTTGACGGCCAGCTTCACAGACTTGCTCAGAAAACAAAGGGTCTCATTTCAGTATTCAGTAGTTTCCCTACATTTTTCTCACTGACAGGTCAATTAGTGTTTACTATTTTGTAGCGATCCTGATTACCAATTTTTTTCTACCACGAAATGCACCTTCATGCATGATTTCATCCAATATAGTCCTTCGGCCCATACGCCTGGCAGCCCCAAATCCATCAGCACCTACGCATGAGGGCAACTGTTTCCTCATGAGTCACTTTTTCCTCGCTTTTTAGTTTCCCTTATAGAACGAACCAAGAAGGTATGCAGAATTCTCACCTTGAACCTCACTC